>JABASC010000105.1:0-67617 GCA_019776185.1 Plutomurus gul | reverse complement strand
TAAAGTTAGCAAGTATTACTGAAGATAATCTCTGTTACCCAATCGACAGCATTACCCAACGGACAGCGGTCTCCCCTACATAGTTTCTGGCATTTTGTCTGTCTGCTGCTACTTTCTTCTCTATTTTCCGTACGTAGTTAGTTACACTCTCAGTTGCAAAATCATTAGCAGCTTAGTGGAACTCGTAATTATATCTGTAATGACAACGTGTATGTACACTTCCAGCATCTATTTACATAAATACAGAATACAGACAGTGAAGATAAAGGAACGACCGTCCTAAGTGTAATGCATTTATAGCTACTTCTAATTTTAACTCGTTCATTCGTTGTCACACAACCATACCGTAACTAGCAATCAGGAAAATACATGAGCATGTAATGCTACACAAGAAGGAACACAAAGGATATGCTGCACTCATTACAGAGAGGTAAATGGCTAGGAAAGCGAAGCTGACTGACCCGGCTAACAAAGTTGGAGCTGTCATCAACTGTACATCTTCAAAGGAAAAGGACGCAGAGATAAGAAGGAACTTTGCTTGATGTTGTCTGTGAACGTATTT
Organism: Plutomurus gul; assembly: GCA_019776185.1. Taxonomy (NCBI): domain Eukaryota; kingdom Metazoa; phylum Arthropoda; class Collembola; order Entomobryomorpha; family Tomoceridae; genus Plutomurus; species Plutomurus gul. The sequence goes on along the minus strand of JABASC010000105.1, from coordinate 67,055 downwards.
CTATTCAGCTTTAAAATACTATTAGGGCCATACAAGTCCTTTCAGGACCTCTTGCCGACGAAAGCCAAAGTAACCGAAGGAATACTATTGTAGATATACATACACAAGTTTTCCAACAAGCTCCGACACTGTACGAGCAGGTAATGCAGTCAAGTCGCAGTCACACACAAGGAAATAGAGTGACTGAGTGAGAGCACTCTGCCTCAGATTACTTTTTGTTGCAAAGGACAGAGAGAGAGAGAGAGAACACAACAACGGGGTCGCCAGTAGTAATGTATTGTTCTGTTGTGCTCAAGTTGACGTGATGGTGACTTGACCCTTTTCCTACGTACCGATGTACTTCTTTATCACTACACTCCTTTTACTATGCTTCCTTCAGGCTCTAAATTGGATTTTGACGTAGCTCAGGTAGATTGAACTGCGTACATACGTTCGTCGCAACCGTAAATACGATCTGAAAGAACCTCCTACACACAAAGCACAACAACGGAAAACAACGAATGTGTAGTATTTATTTGGGCTTAATATTTTCCTGTGTACACAAAGAAACGTACAAAGTTCAACTTTTATTGTACAACTATGCAGGTGAAGATTCACCGAAGAAGCTTGTTTACCACTAGTGGGAAAAAAAAAGATTCGAGATTTCCTGGGTCCATTACGATCAGCGTTCCCATTCTTTTTGACTGTTGCTCGTGTTTAACCCAGCATGCTGCTCCCTGGATACCTACCTTTTTTTCCACGACGGAAAAAATTGTCTAGGTACCACGGGGCATGGCCATCCGAGAATATGGGAATGAAAAGGCGAGACAATAGTAAATAGCTAGTTTTAAATGTAATACAATTTATACGATATGACTTAGGGATCGGTGACTGTTACACAGCAGATTACATGCAACCCCACAACATATCTTTATCAGGCTGATGTTTATATGTACTTCTTGCTGCTGCTTTACTTACTGTGCTACAGTTCACTTCTCCCAGTTTCTTGTTTGCAACATCCGATGATGGTAGCAAAGGCAAAAAAAGGCCAAGACGACTAGAAAGCAATTGCATCAGAGAAGCCAACAGGACTGAAATGACTAGTGTGGCTTGACACAGCGGAGAGCTTGCTTTTCTTGTCTTGTTTGCAGTCGACCTTCTTGGCTGCGATTACTTTTACGCAATTCTACGGATTTGGCCGATGTTGTAGTACTGGTAGTTGTAGAAGTTGTGTTACTATGTGAAGAGTGAAGAGAACGGTAGAGCACAGCAGTTTCAAATTACAGTCAAGCTGAACAGTGAACACGGTGTGGAGACAAGACAGGAGAATTGGGGAAAGAAGGGATGGTGATGGCATGTAGCTTGTTTGTTCCTTGTACACTGACACTGAACGCTTGATTTGAACGAGTAGAATGTATGTACGAGTGTGCACTACGTAAAAGGCCTAATGTGATAGGCCATGGAACCTCTAATCCTTACAGCACCAATTTTCTCAGGGAGGGAGGTCTCCTGCCACGCCATTTCCTATAGGGAAAAAGGTATACATACCAAGCATACTACTCTACCATTGAAATGTAGCACTAAAGTGCATTGAGTATGTAGCGTGTATGGTGTATTTGTGTGCGAATGCTGTTGTAGATAGGCGTAGTATTTCAGTAAGATGCAGCTAACAATCAAACCACGCTGACTTGGACTTTGGACAAAGATTCTACAGGACGAAGCAGTTTCTTCAGTGAGGATAGCCAAAGGTATTGTTGTTTGTTTTTCAGTAGATACATATGATTTCCTATTAACTTTCTCACTATGAATTGGACAGATCTACTCCCGTATGCTGAAGACACTGCTTCAGCAGAATTCCCATTCACTGCGTAGCCTTTCACTGCAATTGCCGAGAAATGGCCAAGTAAGTAAACCAATGCTTTCCTTTCCTCTCGCGTACCTCTGCACTAAACAACTTCCAGTTGGCCTTGCCAATTCAGCATCTCTCTAGCACCGAGCTCCACTCGCTCGTGAGTTTTGCTGTTCGACACTGATTGTGGGAAAAATGAAGATGCGTCTCTAGTGCAAGATCCACCTGCGGTGCTATGGCCAGACATACTGTGACTGAGTGGCCTAACAGATTTTTCTTTGGATTTGTGGGTCATTACAAGAATGGCTGGGTGAGACAAACAATTTCTCCTCTTCCTAATTCCTTTCAATCAGTCTGCTATTGGACTCTATTGGATTTGAGAAAATAATTGCAATTAAACTTACTTTCGCCACGTTTTTCCATTGATCTTAATAGCGATGAATTAAGAAAAGCGCCAACTTCCAAGAAGACCAATATAGAATGTGTTCTAAAATATAAGCTATAGTTGTTTCCATCCACCTGAATCGCTGTAAGTAATTAAAGTAGTTCAGAATGGATTGAAAGTGGCTACAGTTACACAAACCACACACAAAAAGTTCTCCATACACTTCTCTATTATTTAACACAAATGATCAATAATTAGCCCTTTGGTGCAAAAACAGATGATATTCTTGCTGAACGACTTGGACAGGAAAATAGACTTGTACACAATTTGCAGTTTACAATTCAGAAATGAATGAAATACACGATACATTGATTACATTAAGTGTGAAATTCAGCTCCATGAAGGCACATAAGACTGTAATGTAGTCTATTAGTACTAATACCAGTCGTGCACCAGGGAAAACATACTTGCGTTGAACATTCAATGCAAGTATTATTTTCTTCAAGCTTCTTGAAATTCTGTATACGAAAAAGTTACAGAGTTTGTTCAGTTTGTTGCTTGCAATATCTGCACCTGTAGATTTTGTCTTCAATGTTAAACCGTGAATGACAGGGAAGGTCGGTATTTCGGTCATCCCGAAATAACTCGGAGCGCAAAGTCAAAGTGAGATTCATTACCAGTCTCTGAAACTCAATTATTTCATTTGAAGGGTGATTCTGTTATACATATAAACAAAAGTATCATGGAAGAAATTCTGTTCTTTCAAAATTAATTCTAGTTTTTGTTAAAGGAAATTTTGCACTAATAAACGAAAAATTCAATCAAAAATTAATTGAAATTACAAAACTGAATACAAATTGTATTTGTTGTGGATACTAATGATGTTCCAAATGCAATTTTAACATCAACATCCTTTAATAAAATTTGATAGCATATGTTAAATGTAGATGTGGTAAATAGATATTAATTTAACTACTTTCTCTTATTGTGAATACGAAAACTTTTCTTGTAGTAAAGGAGCGTACATAAATCAGTTACTTTTACACTTGAACATTTGGAATACAACATCTGAGCAACATTAGGCAACTTTTAGACGGAATGATGGTGTACCTGTAGACAAGTTGTACCACCCACTTTGGCTTTCAATAACAGTATGGAATGGATGGCTTTAAACTATCACATTCTTTATCTCTCAGCTCTTGGCTCTTGCTAAAAATACTTATTCGCCAAAGAAGCTCTAGAAAACAGTGCTTTCTCCACTGAATTCAGCCCTCGCCCAAGAAGTCAATAATACATACAATTGGGCTCACAATAAGGAGACGTGATAAATATTGTATGAGTATAAAGTTCTCAAGACCCAATTGTTTCGTTTACATATACATACGGTAAGTCTGCTCGAACTCTGTTTCGCTGAACTTTTCAACTACCTATATTTACCGTGTTATCTACAGCTGATCATTTATTCTGTATCATGGCCCTGTGGACGACAACGAGCACGCATTTCAACACACTACAGACCACTTACACGCGAGAGAGCGAAGAGATGTGAACAATGGACCCATTGACTCCAAATACGAGCACTTTAGAGGCAATATTGAAGAAGGAGAAAGTTATAAATGTTTCCACATCTTTCCCCCACACTTCTCCAGAAAGCCACCTTGCCTGCTACTACATGGAAAAAATGAAACCTTAGGAATCGATCAGAAATATTATTGTTGTAACAGTGGGTAGTTAAGTTCTTGATGGAATAATATCCCATAAAAAACTACGAACTTCAACTACTCACCACTCGCCACACTGTAGGTGCAAGTCTAACATTCAGACACTAAATCATAAGTTTCCTAGTAGTTTCCACTTTTACAAATGTTCATACACACACAGAGAGAAGATGGCAATGGCTACACACACACAAGACGAGCGAAGCCATGAAAAGAGATTATGTGGGCAGCCCAGGAGCACAGTTAGACTTCATTGCGACTAGCAGTAGTACACATATGCCTCTATTATACGTAATAGGTGGGTATTAAGCAATGTGAATTGCAAGGGGTCACAGTCACATACACATACACTACTATCTTATATTAAATCAAACGAGATCATAAAACAACGGACGAGGCGATAAAGAGTCTAATTTACTTTCTAAAGCCAGTCGTAGTAACTGGCTATAAGACTGCTGTGTATAAGCATTGTCAAGAGTCCCATTTGAATCCAATTTTCTAATGTTCGACACGTGGAGCCTTCTCGGTCAAATGTAGCCGAAATCTCCTTTGAATGTAATGCGACTTATATTCGTATGTATGTGCTGTATGCTGCGAGAGTAAGACGGAGGAGAGATTGTCCCACTTGCATTTGTGTATAGTTCACCAGGCACAGGTACGAATGGATAACATCACTACGTGTCTATTTGGCTGATGGGAGAGGGAGTCAAGTCAGAGCTGCTCCGTCGTCCTAATGGTAAATAATGGTGGTGAAGGACAAAGGAGTAAAAAGACTGCTGCTGCTACACTGTGGTGCAAAAGATGAAAAAGGAAAGTTTAGTCAGTTGCTACAGGTACCTTGGGCGCTCGGCGAGAGGCACATATTCAAATGTGAGGTGATGTACTCGGAGAACACAAAAAGAATGAGTAAGTAGTATTATACAAGTCGTGCACCGGGGAAAAGATGGCAGAATCGTATTGTCATCCATTTATAGACGGGAATCTACTTCCCACATGTGTGTGGCCGGGTTCTAGATTTATGTCTACCACTATATGCAGACACAACACAGTGCTGTGTAATAAAATGATAGAATGTGCACCGTTTCCTGGAATTTCGCACATGCAAGATCCAGCAAATGTTGAAGTCATGCAAAAATGTGAGCGTGCCGAGTTATCCGACTACGTGACAGAGTAGAAGAATAAACTTCGCAGCGCAGGAACAGATGAGCAAAGATACATACATAGACATTTGGGGTTGACAAGATGAGCAAACAAGTTGTGACTTTAACCTGATTCGTGAAGAGATAAATGATGTATTATGAGCCATTTGGAATTACAAAATCCCATTCGATTTGGATTTCTCTTTCTCGTCTACTTCTATTGCACGGAGCCGTATTATTCAAATGGAGTTTTTTCTATGGGTAACAAGGCTTTAACAATACAATACTTCTTTACAAGATTATATTGACAATAGGAGATTTGCGAGGAATGAACATTTGTGTTTGTAATAGGAATCCCCACGTAGAGCCGTGTATTTGACTATTATGCTTTAGCTGGCTTTATTCAGAAGGATGATGACGACGACGACGACGGAGAAAGGATAAAATCTTATTTTCACTTTTCCCGGCCTAAGGTATTATTTGTATAGTGATTCCTTGAACTGAAGTCGAACTCTGTGACTTACTGTACCTACTAGTACATATGTGCTTATGACGATCAGCTTTCTGCTGGATTCACTGTCTCGTTTTTCGTATTACACTGTATACCCTTAGGTTGAAAAATCCTATCTTTTGGAAGTATCTCTGGTACATATTTATTTATATTGTACTTACAGGACCCATGAGAATTTTTATCGAATATTTTTTTATAGATTACTAGTTGGTGACTACGTTGACTCCAGACTACACGCACGACTTCTGAAGGCTGTACAAAAAATACTAGATTCGCTGCTATACTTTTTTTCAAGGCTTGTTTTTTTACAGACGTTCTGTTGATAATACGTCTTTCGACTTTCTAACTTTCCACAGTTCAGTTTACAAGAGCAAAACTGGTATTCCTGTTGAAAACGGTGAAAATCTGTTTTTGCCATTTTTATGCCAAGGGAAAAATGAGAGTATGTAAGACAGTTTATTGATCTGAGAAGAATACTGAATTTCTTCGACTGAGTGTTCTGAATAGAACCTATTGTTGAACGCAAGTTTTCCGGGACCTATGTGTGTGTGTACATGTTCCGTGCAATGTTCTCTTTTGAGGTATTTGTTCTTTGGGTACTATCCATGCTCTCAGTTGAATGAAGGACCTTGCACAATTTTGTACGAATATCACAAGCGGTTTGGTTTCCCTATTGGTTTTCTCACTGAGTTGCCTAGGGTGAATTTCATATGCTTTTTCTAAGAATACCGACGCAGGACCATTCTTACAGAATTCCTCTACACTATTCCCTTAGTATACTGCCTTTATGTCTGTGAAAGTCTACTTATGGTAGATTGTGCATACAGTCAGTAAAGTAAACCAACTTTTTGCATCCTTCCTTGGTGTGGGGAATCTCGCCCACATTCTCTATACAATTTCTCTATAGGTATACCTGTCTCGTAGCAGCTACTACATATACGACAAAGAACACATAACAATTCTTGAGCAAACTTTCCTCTCTCTCTTAAGCTTTCCCATCCATGAGGTAACTTCAAGTATACTACATTGTAGTCATGCAGATATAGTAGTGGGGTAAAATTATATACTTCTTGGTAGGATGTTACAGTCTCAACTTTTTCCTCCGCCACAAATAGAAGCTTCATAGACCTATTGGACATCTTCTTAATGTTGTCGTTTATGTTTTTGTCAAAGTGGAGCACAACTGCACACAACAGTCAAGTAAAAGTCAAGCTACTCGGAGACACTTGACACAGACATTACTCTCTTATTTTTCACAAACGAGGAAACGTCAAGAGCGACTCTTTTTCCCATCTCCTTCATATATCAAAGCTCATTTTTCTTCAAATAATATGAATTGTTTTACTTTGAAGACTGAAACAAACAAACAACGGCCACAACACAGTCCGAAGCATCAGTAGCAGGGGTAGGCAAATAATACACACACTCTCTCTACTATATTTTTCCAATTTGATTCCTTACTTTTCACTTGAGCGCACTTCTGCGGGCTATCTGTCAAAAATCCTTCGTACTGCACACGTGTTTGTGTATTTTGCTCAACAAACCTGCTCTCTAACTCTTCTCCGTCCTTCGTACATACACCAGTAGTATTTGAGTAGCTTTTTGATTGAGTTCAGTTGGATTTACTTAGGCTTCAATACTACAACACTATAAGGTACTATATAAAGTTCGAGTTGAGTGGCCCTACCAGTTCTCTCGTGTTCTTGTCTGGCGGTTAGTGCCGCTTGAATTGGCCTTGACTTTTCTTCTCCCACCAGACAACTGACTTAGCAGTTGAAGTGTGTTGGCACGATGTTCCTATATAAGACCGTTGTTTTATGTAGTTGAATTCGCTCTACGAACCCTTCTCACCATTCCTTTGATACTGACTCTCATCTCGGTGCGTGTACTACGCACAAAAGGTCTTTGCAACTTATTTCAAGTGAGTGGGGGACACTGATGGAATATTTGTAGCTTAGGTACAATCTATAAATCCTGAATACAAAAGTAGTAAAAGCGTTTCATGGCTTCTATAAAAGCAATTGGATTATAATACGTGTGCATTACATGTAAAATATGTGCAATTAATTAGAAATTATGCACAAATTCATTCAATGCAATCGGAAACAATGCTTTTCTACAATCTATTAGTACTAGATACGTTTAACAGAGTCGGCAGAGATCAGTGAAAATAGTTGAATCGTAAAGAGCCCGACGAAATGATGCAATGAGCACAGATTCCTCCTTTCTCATGTTGAGAGGATGCATTTCTCCCATTTCTATGCACTCTGTGACTGTATTTTAAATGAACTGCTTGAATGTGTTTATGTAGACAGAAGTCATGAGATAAGCTATTCTTTGCTTTTGTTCTGTTGTGTAGCAGCAGCCGTGGATATGCTAGTGTGCCAGTATATTAGTGTTGTTTGTGAATCTCAGTAGTACGTAGTAGATCAGGGTGTGTAACTGGAAACCGTTCCATTATATAGAAAAACATTCATCTCGTATTTCGAGGATAGTTCATAAACAAAAGCTGTACTTACGATAAATTATATCTTCTGCTTGAAATACTTGGCTTTCCTCGCTCACATTTCACTTTCTGGCTCAGACCCTGATTACCTCTCCCTGCTTATGTCTTATATAATGTGAAAATAGAGGATTTTCCACTGTCAGAGAGAACTCTCTCCATTTCTACACTAGACTCTAATCCTTCACATCATTCCGCTGCACATTGATATATACGTGTGTCTGTCTCAGCAAGGCAGTAAAAATAGACAGTTGCTCCCCCTTTATTTGAAATGGCTCTATGATAGAACGCTTATATTGTTTGTCTGTCTGTTTGTCAAAGATACGTTGCTTTGTACATATATTTCTATCTTGTTACCATTTTGATTGGATTAACGAGGCTCTGCAAGTCTGTCTGTACGAGTTGAGCTACGTAGTTTGCTAGTCCACTGATTGTGGTTCTTCATCTGTGTAAGCTCTCTTCTGTGTAACTGTTCCACTTTATTTCTATGTGCCCCTCTTCTGAAGAGAAAAGTTGAATATTAACTGATCCGTGCAACAACATTCGTTAAGGTAAAGGGAAGGGTGGCTGAATCTAATTACATGGTATACCTATTTCAGTATATTACATTATATGGAGTCAGCTTATTGGGTTTCCTGACTCATAATGCAATTAATTAATTTACAATGTAATCTAGTATGTACGTCGCTTCAAGATTCTCATTGTGAAACATTTTTCATTATGATCCCTGAGTCGACGGCACAGTGGTATTCTACTTTATCTTGTAAGAGGACATGCATCTAGCTCGCTGGAGTCGGTGAGCCTTTTCAAATTACATTATGTCTTAGGTAGTTAACCGCATTGCATAATGAGTATCGAGGTGAAAGTACGCTGGGGGCTCAATGTAGAGAGATGCAGATTAGCTTTGAAGTTAAATTTTCAGCCATCTCATGTGTATACTTAATCGTGCAGTGCACCAGAATGCAATCAAGCGCAAAACCAGTAGACACTAAGGTTGTGTCAACTAAACTTTGTCTTATACCAGCCGCCGCAGCCCACACAGCATCGTCCATGTATGCAATGTGCAAAAAAGGACGGTTGATGTAATACCATGTGAACCTTGTAAAATATTAACCAGCAAAATGCATGTCAGGTTTTAAACGCGTAATGCAGCGTCTTGTCTACTTATATTAATAAAATATATATGAAGTGATTATTGCTAGTATTTATACGGGTGGGGAGTGAATCGGCTCAATAAAATTTCCTGGAACTATGGCATTGACAGTGTGAAATCATTCGAACTAATGGCTATTCGTGCTAGTATTTCTCCCTCATTGTCCATAAATCAACTGGATTCCCACTGCATTCTACAATCCATGTTTTTCTCCCGTCTGTCCATCATACTTTGAGAACAAGCATCAAAACTGACTTTCTCTGCGGGGAACCTGAGCCGGGCTCAGGTTCAGCTCACATCACATAAAACAGCAGCCTACAGCAGACATCGTTTTAATTTAGTGCATTTGCCTTGAGAAGACAACCTTTGACATGGGTGGTCTGCACTACCAACTTCTAACGCAGGTAATACACTCGTACTACTTATTTATGACTATAGTAGGAATCCACCTTGTAGCATTGTTTTAACTGAATGTATCCAGTCTTGCCTGTCTACATTACTTTCGCTCGTTGTTGCTAATTTAGATGTTGATGGAGTTTAAGCACTTAAACTTCATGCGGTTATCCTTCTCTCTCTCTCTCTGTACCACTGACCCTGACCCCTATTATCCAATTGAAGAATACGTCAGTTTATTATTTGTGAGAAATAAGGGGCATATACTTACCTATATACTACTACATAACCTTACAATAATGTAGTATATGTAGTATGTAGGTATATTGGCTTGACTGACCTGAAATAAGTTGTAGAGTGCCGGCCAGTTTGGCAGAACTTGAATTAAGGACATCAGCCACACAGCAGGAGGCCGTGGCTGTCAGACCTATCAGAAGAGAAAGTGTAGCTCCTGTCCCGGCTAAAATCGTCGTCGCTCTCCACCAACCGCTTGGAATAGCCCAGAAACTATAAAGAGAAAATAAAATTCATTTATCAAATGCATAAGTATTTCCATCAGCTTTTGTGTGTAGTACAGTAAGACCTCAACTCACTCCGAACCTGTCCAATAACTCTCCCTCTATCTTTATTTCTCGCTCTCCGAGAAATTCGTGTCTCGGTTAAAAGCTGAAATCAAGTAAAAACGACCAAACTCCCAATTCTTTTAGTAAAGTCATGTATCTTCCAGCTTCCTACCTTTATCTACACATACATGTCTATGTACTTATATAGGTAATATTATTTGTTATAAGACCTATTAAGCGAAGTAAGTCTTTCTATATATTTCTCTGTATCCGTTCTACTATTTCTACTTCTACGTCGATGATTGTTCTTTTTCAGTCAGTTCTTTCCGGATCGTTCCATTATTGGTGTCCTAGCCCGACAATGTCCTTTACGCTACTGTCATTTCATGGAATGACCGTGGTGACCAACGATAGTTATGATTATTTTTCTTGTGCGAGTAATATAAGAGACATGGACATGTTTAATGTTCCTATTCCTTACTAGCAATGCTATGGTGGTTTTGTATGTGACTCTATGGTAGGAGAACTCAATTCATCCACCCATATACTTAAGTTGTCCTTTTGTTCCGCTCCATGAATTTATTGTCTGTCGAAGTTCTCACGGTTACTCTTTTTTTCCATTGTTTCTCTCTCCGTTTCCACTGTAGTATAACAAACGTAGCAAACAAAAACTATGTTTTAACCACCACCCACACAAAGTTAATTCCAAAAGTGCGTACCAGTGCGTATTTGATTAGGATACTCCAACTCCAGATTTATAGAATCTTTTCGGAAATGAAAGTAAAAAAAGTTTGTTTGGTTAGAGTCTAAATTGCAACCAGGGAGTAGAGAAGTTGCCAAAAAATTGAAGGATACGGGTAAAATTAATTAACTCTATTTTTCTTCTATTCAATGTAAGGAAACGTCCATAAACTACGTAGACAAAATTGAGTGGGCGAACCTAAGATGTCCACGGATGCTCCTAGGGGTTTGCTGTGATGTGCACAAAGTGTGGTAGGCACTTTGTTGCGATTTTATCAACAAATTGAAAGAAATTGTTCGCTTGTATCTGTGATGGAAACCACAGGAAATGTGGTCTAAACTCATTTTTGAAGACGACATTTAAATTCTACTTTAATTACAATTACTAACTGATACAAGTATACTATTTAATTGAAAACTTTAGTATTTTTCCTGTCATCAATTGTTTTCATATTTACGTTAAAGAATAAATTTATAAAAATGGTAAAAAATTGTATTTTTCTATTATAAGTGGACTGGAGGGGTGAGTATCACTCCATGTTCAATGTCTACACCTGTCTACAACATGGTTAATGGAATCCCTCATGGTTAAAGACGCGGGATAAGTGTAAGTATTCTCCTGCAAAGCAGAATGTTTACTTGAATTACTCGTTGTTACTATGAATATATTGCGCATCAGAAATTCAGAATATCAGTTAAAATCCTCCAAGTGCATGATCCTTAAAACTAGTTCCCAACATTTGTGTCAGACAGAACATATTTCTGCTCACATGTAGCGATCGCTGAGTAAGGGAAAATGTTGGAGGCTTCCATAGGCAAAAATACATGTAAAACTTGAATCTCAAATGATTATCCATCATTGTTACTCCATGGCTAATATTCTTCATCATTGTTGTACAACGTTTGATAAAATCGTGCTAAAAAGTCAATAATGGCTCATTAAATGTACGCTCGCATGTTTTCTATCTCCTTGGGTCTAACCAATTTAAATCTCTGGCCATTATTAGAGATATTCTAGGTCAAAATGTACAGTTTCACCGAGACAAACGAGATACGGCGTAGTTCACGCATGCATTGTGCCTACACTTCGTATAATACTTCCACTTTGTCAGTCGCTAACTCCGTAACGAAGCGTAAATGGTGTGCTATCGATTATAAATTATTCTGGTGCTTCTTACAGAAACCATAAAAAGAGTTAAACTGAAAGCTGCCGTATAGCTGCCATGTCGCATCAGATAGCTAGTCTAAACGCTTCCGCTCTGATAAACTAACAAGTTCATACATTACTTATGTTTCTTGTGTTCAACAGGGTCAATGTATGTCAACACACATCAATTGTGCCAAAGAGTGGAAAATTTTACGAATGCTACCATGAATGAATTACTTCGATGCAGAATCAAAGTAGATGACAATTTTGCTTCCTTCAACATTCTCGCCCCCCACAACAATTCGTCATCAGAGTGAATCCAACATGTAAATAAATTCGATTCGAACGATTTCATTTACTTAAGTCTGTTTACCCTGCATTCAGTCAGTCCTTTGACTTGACTGGCTTTACAGTCTAAGTAAGTTCTTACAGAGATTTCCTTTGATTTTGGCAAACACAATCGGAAGAACTGCTCTCTGCACAACACAATCAACTGAAAAGGCAGAGACAAATAAATTTATTTAGTCACTACAGGAGTTAGAATGGAAGCTCATTTGTCATTGAATGAAAGGAAAGGAAACAACTTGATTCGGAATTTCAGAACGACACAAACAGAGAGAGAAGAGAGAGAGAGAGCCTCACTAATCCACTAGGTCACCCAATAACAAAGCATCCACACAGAATAAAATCTAGGAAAACCAGTGAATCGTGGACTTACTCGGTCGGATTGGCTGTTATAATATTCAAGATGTGTACAGAGTACCTAAATATTTGAGACGATCAGATTGGACAGCACGTCATGCCACTATTGAATGCCCCACTTTGATATTACAATCAAAATCACAGAGATTCAGTTTTCGAGGTGTCTGTTTTCCCTATTGGAATTCTGTCGTGAATCCCCCTTATCAGAGGTGCTGAGCTTATGTAGCTCAGTAGGACGATTTAAGAGTTAATCGTACATATAGCAAAAGCTGTTCACAGACAATTCCAGAAAATGTGTCTCCGTTGGCCTACTGGTTGTCATAATGGCGTAATTCTCCGACTCTCTGTATAGCAATGTTGTGTATCCCATTAACGCACACACATTCATTCTGTATGGGCAGAGAGGACACAGCTGTGCTCCAAGTAGATTCTATTCACTTGAGAAATGTGATTTGTAATTTTAATTAGTTTACACTACACGAGCTTTTTCATCTCGATAAATAAACTGACTGAATAAAAGGACTTTGAATAGTTGCTCTATTTGTATACACGCTGCTACTGCTACATTATGCAGCACATTAACATGAGTGGAATGGTCTGTGTATACTGTGTATACCCAGCATGGAAACTTTAAGGGGAGACTGACTGACTGACTGACTGACTGACGGCAGAGACAGGACAGGACATTGAAACACGATGATAGTGTGTTTGCTACACCTAGACAGTTCATTTGAAAATGGATACTTGGCCGTAGAGAGGAGAATGGCAAGGACGAGACTTGGCTCTAAGTTGAGTGAGTACACAAAACGAATGAATGAAATTAAATGAACTAATCCGTCAGCTTTATTTCCCGACTGAAATTCGCAAATTAGTTTTCAGTGGCTGATTCTCCTTTAGTGGAATGCTGTGTAGTAGAATTGGGTAGCAGAGAAAGAGAGACTTGAAAGAGTTCTGTTTGGAGAGAGTCAATTCAGAGTTGGCTGTGTAGTGGCTGGGCTCCCTTCAATTCCCCATGGACAGACGCAAGGGACTTGGATAGGCAGTCCCCAGCCTAATGGAACATAATGGGCTCAACCCATGAATTTTCCACCATAAATTGCATTTAATAAATGACATTTCTCCTGGCTTCACTCTCGTTCTCCAAACTCGTTTCACTCTTTCCCCAAAGGACTTTACTTTCTTGTACTACTTACTCCACACAAACTGAAGAACTTACTTAAGTTATACATACTTGGTTATTGTGTGATTTGTATGCGTGATCGTTCTGTAGGTGTGTAATATTCCATTTTATTACTGACGCTGCTCTTATTAAACAACAATAAATATACACGCATTCATGCATAAACACGAATTTCTTTGAATAATGTATGCTCAAAATGTGGAGAAATTTAGGGAGTGGGCATTTTACATATGTACATACAGAACACATCCTGGCCAACTGTTCAACTATCTAATGTCTGCAAAACGCATTACTGTTGTTGGAAAGCATATTTATTTATTAATTTTTTTTCCCCTTTTCATGAACTTCTCCAGCATTCCAACCCTGCGGCGATTTTTATCAACATAATGAATTACTCAGGCATTTAATTTGCACAATGTACACCAAAGTGTAAATGCATTATGGTAATGTAACGTGAAGTATTGTACTTTGAAAAGTCAAAGTCAATGGTGTGTGGGATGGATTGCTCTTACAGAAAACGGCAACGTTTTATCTGTACGTATTTCACGCGAGTTCTATCTGTGTATAAAAAATGCAGACTGTTCGGGTGAAGCACAGATAATCTCGCCTCGGCATTCTTTCTTTCTGGTGTTGATATTCTGGTTTAGGCTGTTCAGGCAATAATCTAGCTTGCGTTTATATATTATTTCTGTTATCCCAAACATCTTAATGTGCTCACAGTACGGCTTCTTTTGTAATTTTCTTCGACAATTTTTCTTCCACGTTTACTAGGCAGGCACTATGTCAATGCACAAAAACTTGTTCACTTTATTGCACTACTACGATTACATAGTTACTTGCAGAAACTTCATTCGAATCTCACGAATGAAGTAGTGTGATGGAAAAAAACGAAGATAAAATGTTTTAGTTAATGTAAATGGTTAGACAGCGACAGCGACGCCTGTTGGAATCTTTTTGTGCATTGAACATTACTGTATATAGGAGTAAGCCCACCTCCTCTATAGAAACAGAAGCAGACAAATATGCAGAGTGAGAAAAACCAGAATAAGTGCTTAAGTCCGTAAAGACTCTGCTGGAAAATTGCATTGTGCATAAATTGGCTTTGAGTAAACAAGCGTGTGGGATTTTGTCTACTTATAGAATAGGCAAAACAAACATGTTAAAAGATAATATCTACACTAAATGTAACAGCCCCCATACAAAGTATGCAATGCACTCAACCCAAGCCTCTTATACTTTAAACTCCCAGGAAAGTCAAGACAAACAAACCATCAACATGTTCATATAGTTGATGGTACTCATCTCATCTGCACTCGAGTGGAGAAAAACTGCAACCCCTGTATCCATTTGTACTATTCTGATAGCACTCCACATAAATATCCTTAGAGGACTAGGTGTACCTGTACTATAGATACGATTTTGGCAAATATTTCTCCAGTTTCTCATTTCCACATTCTACCCTGAAGTTGTTCGTTTCTGTTTAAAACCACAGGCTAAAGTTCCTTTTCATCAATTTCTTGACTTTTCCCTCCAATGCTTTACGCTTCTAAGTATGGTGTGTGATTCGGATTCCCACAAAACCATCAGAATATTTTAGAAGAGTATTGAAAAGGAATCACTTCACAGGGATTCCAATTCGCCATCTTTCATATCAGATCTATAATCTAATTAATAAAAAAAATTGCCCTGGAGAACTTTACAAAAATAGAAAAGGTGGTGTGAGTTCCGTCGGATTTCTGGACGTCGTGGTTTTAACGCACTGTCACTGTCATGGTTGCTAAGTCGTATTGAATCTTTCAAAGATGTTTTACTTCTCTCTCTCTCAAATCTCAAATTCTTTGTCAGTAATGTTTTGTTATGCAGAGAGCAAAAGAGTTTGACTCGAGGCAGTTTAAGTAAATTCCCATTCCCAAGACAAGCTCAGAGTCTTAAGGATATACATATGTATTCTTTCTACGTCAGATACATACGCACTGTACATTGCCCTAAGCTTAACTATCCAATATCCATATATCGACTGTATGCATCAGGAGATATAGCTTCACCGGCTTATTGAGAGGTTAGTGCAAGAAAGGGTGTATGTGTGTATGTATGTATATGTGTGAGGAATACTTCAAGATTGAAGGAACATCAATCCGGTCTGGCCACTACTGTGAGAGGTGATCTGATGTGATCAAAAGCGATGGCAAAGTATCCTATACGGTTTTATTTATTCGAGTTTACTCTCACGTGCGCAGTGCTTTCCATAAAGTACTGCGACGAATTGAGATCCATTTTCTTCAGAAGTGAAGAAAAGAGATAAATAGAAAGCTTTATCTTACGCTGCTGCCTACTTCTATTTCATTGTGTGTATATTTATACATTTATTCTATACGTATAGTAGGTGTTCACGATCTGAGTGGAGATGCTACATATATGAAGACATTATAACACGCTCCGTGAGTTGAGTGAGCCTTGTTGTGCTTCATATATCTTTAATTTTATTTTTAATTGTACAGTAGATAAATGTAGTGGTGCAGTAACTTTAAGGAATTTACAGTAGAGGAAAAAAAGGAAAAATCAGTAGAAATAAACCGTAAATACCATTAAAAAAATAAAGGAATAGTAGGTAACTGCTTTAATTAATTGTCATTTCAAAACATGTAATCGTCAGTTAAAAACAAGAAATTGTCACTATGTTTACACACATACTAATCCAAATTTAAATTCGTGAAATATAAAATGCATAATATATGTAACGTTGAATGCTATTAGGGTAGATGCAATTCTTTTGTCGCCCCTTTTGGCCTTCCGGGTTTCCTCTTTTGACCTCGTGGGAGACTTTTCACTGTTTCAGGAAACAGGTTTAGATTTTGCAGCACAGTTATTCCGACTATATGTTTACTTAAATGAAGGGCATGTGCACTTGGCTGATCCCCAGTGGTCTGAGGACAACAAAATTTGCACAGATATTGAATTCTGAGTTAACCAATTATCAAACGTTTTCCACTGAGAGAGCTTCTACGGATGTGTGTACTGCAATCTACCCCTAGCGATTTAAAAGGAAGAAGAGTTAACATACCTATGAAATTGTAGTGTTTTCTTGCTCTGACAATTTCTGTGCGTCGTACTCACAATTCATGTATTAATGGCTGATTTCAACAATAACCTACTGACAATCACATTATGATTTACTTTATTCTACTGTATGGAATTTACCTACTGGTCATTCCTATTTATCTACTGTACAATTAATTGAATGCCTATATTTATATGCAAGTGATACGTATGTGTGGTACAATTGCATTACATATCACACTTCCATCCTTGAGAAAAGATACTCGTCCGAGTTGAAATTCATGTAAGAATGAATAATTCAAACGTGACGGAGGGGCGGACGAGATTTGACGGAAGATGAGCTATCAGCTGCGGGAGTGACTCACTTTCTGAAAGACCACACTCGGTGTATAACATGAATACGAATAGTGCACAGCCGTACATATATTTTATCGTAGCACCTTAGGCTCTATGTGGTATAGCATGGTAGATGTGGTAGTCATAATATTATCTCTCCAGCCCATGCAAAGTTTTACTAATTGCAAGATTAGGGTTAGGGTATTAGGCAACACAGGGGCACAAGCTAAGAAAAGTATATGGTTATTGTATTTGCATAAAATTCTTTCAGAGTAGAATATTTACCTTGCACTTGGAAATAAATATATTATTTTGTTATTTGGGAGTTTCATATTAATTGAGTTATCAAGGATTTAAGTTATCATATACTCAAATTGGTTTATTAAGTATTCGAAGCGCACTGTAAATGAGTGCCCTGTCTGTCTGTGTTATCTATTTTTAAAATATCTGGTATCTGTGATGGCGTGACGTGTATATGACCGCTGATAATTAAATATCAAATTGAGGTAAATATATTGGGCGTTCAAAATTGGGGTTACTCAGTTTAAAATAATTAGAAATAAAAATTTCCTAAACCCCAAGACAAAATAAACACTTCTGTCGTCTTGAAATTGTGGACGCCCCCTCTAACAGTGTAGTTCAAAGTGTGACACCGTAGTTAGGCACTGCATACACTAGCCAATATCATACATTTTGTAAGTTGGAAAATGAGATCGATCATTTGTGAAAAATCTCGCAGCAGAAACTGCTTCTTCTGCATTGGTACAATTCTTTACATACTTTGTTATATCTGTCATTCTGTCATGGTTTATTAAATAGGTAGGTACTGAAAAAATCATTTATGTTCCTAACCCACATTTTATCACCGCGTGTAATGTCATCACATTAAAATTTCACGCTGTAGATTTACATGTCGACCTGCTTGTGTATGCAGATGTAGTCCTGTTGGTAAAAGATGAACGTCCTTTTTACCAAGACAGAAATCTTGAGCAAGTCTTATACAGAGTAATAAATTTTAGGTGCACAACGTTCTTTTTTATCTAAAATAAATGCCAAAGATGAGATGTGTGTATGTCTTGAGGCGAACGTGAACAAAAGAATGACGAATTTTAGCATGCACATTATCTAAACTGATGTGGCAGCGTTGAGAGGAGGAGAGTTAAAGTTTGAGCCAGCACCGTAGAATGTTTGGCTTGAACAAGTTTGTCAGACAAGCATATGCATCAAAGTTATAGTATGTATATAAGGTGAATGTAAAATACCTGGAGTAGCGACCGCAGTCTGTGACAATCTCCAGATCGCCCGATGGCGTCAACCGAGGGTAGCCACAACGTACGAAACTTCCAAAGCTTGTGTCCTTCTCTCCCAGAAGTTTTCCCTGTGTAGTTAAACAAAACATTGAAATCATCTTTCTGTTCCTCTTGACATGACATCATAGATTTTAATGGTGCAACATTCACACTACTGCATCCCATTAACCTATTTAATAACATCTTAAACTCAAAGTGAATTACTTTTCACAATGAAACCCATCCACACTAAAAGTACCTATTGCGTCCTTAGAACCTTTATCGACATAATCATTCTCGTCAACAGATTTTATTGTCTCTCTGCCACCACAACATCTGCATAAACATTCCAAATGAATCTGATTAGAATTGATTCCCATCACGCTGTTGTTCGTTGATCCTTCCATGTTTCGTGATGGGAGTTAAAAGAAGATTCAAATTTCAACAGTATAAACAATGCCACCAGCAATTCAAAAATTTCTATATGAACAGATAGCCCGTGGGGACGCCATTGTGAAGATAGTAATAATAGTTGGTATGCATCACTAATGCACAATAATAAGAGAGGAAGGATGAGGCAGAGACAGAATGGCAAGCAAGGCTACATCACAGTATCATGACAATACTAATGATAGCCAGTGGCTACTGAGAATGCATTTACCATTAAAAACATGCCCTTACCCATTACAATGCAACAAACACGCAAGAATTGGATTCTACTTGTCGGCATGAGACACATCATAAAAGCAATCGGCAAAGTTTCACTCTCTCTCTTCCACCAACTTTAGCAATTAGAATAATATGCTACATCGTACATAGTAAGTCGAGAGTACTCAATACTCGCCTCCGGACAATATACTTTGCCTGCACACAAAGATACAATGTATACTATGGCGGAGGCTATGACTTTTTCTAACAGCCGCACTATAAACTATGTGTACCAAGACTAAATAGTTACAGAATGTAAGCATGACACATAACATCGTATGCTAGCAGCACGAGAGAGAGAGAGTAGTTGAAGAACACATTGGAATGTTCTTTTTCTCTGCTGCAAAAGAAATGTAATGTATTTTAACGTCCGCGTGAATCTCTTTAATGTAATACTCTGTCTATCCTCATACACAGATATAAATACAATATACACAATGCTCCGAGTCATTCAAATCAACTATTGCCTTGACTGTAAATATATTATGTCTAGAGATATTACAAAGTTACGTAATAAATAGAGAACTGGCATGGCCCAGCACATCAAGTCCTGCAGCACCATAAGCATGTGAGAGAAGCATCTCTGCTGCAGCAGTTAGCAGAGCTACAATAAAACCGCACAGGGTACACATTCATAGTAGTCGCTTGTGTAAGCCCAAAGTTCAGTTCACTGCTTCAGTCAACTGCAACAACGAGAGAAGAAGAATAAGCTATCTCTCTCACTCTCTTTCAGTTGACTCAACTTAACCAACTCAACCTGTCAAGTTTGTATCCCGACTCCACTGCAGCTTACTTTCTCATTAGCCAGATGTGAAATGACTTGTAGATCACTTTTCAAAAAGCTGAGAGAGTGAGAGGACGACGCCAACTCCGTCCTTTGTGTAATATCTGTACACACATACAAATGTGTTACTTAAATGTAGAAACTGCACCTTAAAATTTAGCAATAGGCCCTACTACAAACTAGTAATATGGTCGAACTACTAATTGTATGGATGTATATGCACCTATAGACGTTCATACTCCATTATTGTTACATCAAAAGCGTACTTTACACTTAAGATTAGATTAGCGTGGCATAACGGGATGACTGTTTGCGAAAGTCAAGGAGAGTCAACAATTTTATCATGCAAAGCAACCAGTGTGAATGAAATTGTCAGCATACATTCACAGAACTCTGAAAACTTAGAACAAGTGTATACAGTGTTAACGTGTTTAGAGTTCTGGTGAATCCGCACAACTATTTCCTTAATGAAAGTTAAAGAAACAACTACAGTTGGGATAACGAGCACTATAAAACAAAACAGGCACATACAGAGAGGCAAAATTCACGGTTGAAGGATTTCGTATTGTTTTAGTGTATAGAAAAGGACATATATCGTGCTAGCTTTTAAGTTTCCCTTCCCGTGACTCTCTCTGTGCATTCGCATCTCTTTAGATTTTCAGACTTGGATTTTGTTTTGTTTCTCGTGCTCGTTGTTTGGCTGTGCCGCACGCAGTCAAAATTCACATTACATACATGGCTATGCACATACAAACATTTTTTGACAGACCTAACTACAGTTATACTCGCAGACACATAAACATTGCTCACGGTTACTGCTGCTGTCTTTAGTACACGTTATAGTGGTACACTACTCTGTTTCATGGGAATTACAGGCAGCCAGAGTTGACAGAGCATTTGTAGTGGCAGCTACTAACATTACTACTACAATAACGCTTTCCAATAAAACTGCTGGGAAAAATGTACTGCTGCTGGAGAGTCAGTAAGTAATGCAGTGGCGTTTCTTTTGCATAATGGCATAGAAAGAAAGATACACGTAATGCATGTATATTCAATCTAATATCCTTAAGCAGACACTACTGTCGCAGACAATACTGGCACAATGTGCACCTACTAAGACAGCAGTATATAGAAAAGACCCACATATTTATCATTTGAAGTCTTGTTTGAGTTTCTCATTCCTCTTCCACACAGTCGAAAGCAACGTATGGTTGTATTCTTGTGGTGCAGTGCACTGTCTTTGTATACAGTTTGATTCATTATGCTGTTACAATATACTGGTGCATATCGTACTCCTATACACCGGTATATTTACATGTAACAGTAAGCACAATAGAATAGCGCACATGTACATATATACACGACGAAAGTAAACTAGAAGCTACAGAAATATGTTCACCAAGAGATATAAATACATATGTCGCTTGGAATGGCATGCAGCCTTACTAAACATTGAGGAATCGATTTCCACTTTACTTTTATAGTAGAATCTCATTTCACACTATGCGAAAAAATTGCAAAGCCAGCACAAGTGAAGAACGCTTGGGTATTGTTTTGCAATGTATTTGTGATATCGTTGTGTATGATATAGTGTAAAGGATACGCCGGCGGTGTTCTTTGAGCGCAATATAAAATAAGACAATACAGTTTGTCTCTATCTGCAGATAGAAAAGTCTTTGGACAACAATACAATGCTCTATTCTTCAATTTCTCCCTTGGTATCATACAGTAAAAAAATATCGTTACTTGTATTTCGGTGATGATGGCGTTCAGTTGGATTACAATCCATGATAATATAATGCACTACTGCGCTGCAGTAAAAGAATGGCCGATACATATTCACTCTCCAGAATTCTTCGTGCAATCCATTACGACATTGTCCCATTTCCCGGAGAAACATAACATAACGATATAGTGGCCTGGCTTGGTCTACTATTTTGATGGGAAAAAAGGAGCGGCAAAGACGCTGAGTCATGAAATTATCTGTTATAATATGCACTAAGCACAGAGAGAAGGAACGCTACTATCACTTTACCCAGCATGTAAACGTGGATATTTGTACACACGATGCGACATTCTAGCGTACTCTCGGCAGTCTTCAAGTAGCAGTGTTGACAATGAGAGAAAAGTGGTAAGGGTGAGTGGTCCCTTTAGAAGTCGATTCAATGGACCATGTCTTTCTGTTTGAAATCTAGTTTAGCGTACAACCTCCATTCCGCCACAGCACATCCCTGATTCCGTGTCAAATACAACTACATAGAACGCTCAACCATTTCAACTTCTGCTGGCTCTTAGCTCTCAACTGAATGCTTCATATACGAGGTTCTTCTTAGAAATGACTTTCCGTCATCTTTCACACATACACTCAGAGCCAGGCAATGGAGGAGAGCACGTTGTTTTGATTCCAGACACGTTTCCACATACGACCCAATAGAATATAGAAAGAGCTTTAGTCTAAGTACTTTTCTTCTCTCCATTTTCGAGGAAGCCAATTCGGCTTTATATATCCTATATACTTACGTGTCTAGTACATTATGTCATGCAATTCATCCAATATGAAACGGTACAGGTAATTAAGCCATATAAAGAGCTCCCTGTCAACTTGCGCACATTTCTAAGTAGGGGAGTGCACCTTGAATTTGTCATCGATAGTGGAAAACTACATCCAAGCACATTGCACTTGTAGAACTGCTCCAGTTTTTACAATGCTCATGTATTTATTATAGTTATAAGTTATATATATAGGGATGGAGAGAAGTGATTCTGTATAGGCAATAAATAATTGAGATGTGTTGAACACACCATATTACTATGTATGTATGTAGTATAGACAACTTGTATACTTGGTCCATTACTCTTAAGAGTAAGTGAATGCAACGTAATAACGAAGTACTATTAAGTTATGCCTCTGCTGCATTCTGACGGAGACTGACTGTGCTGCTAAACAACTTTAAATGATACTTACCAAGCGTTCATGTATGCTATTTGGAACTTGGGCGAGACGATTTCTCTGCCTCCATTTCCAAATGCACAACTTATACAATCGTAATATCCATTCGTCTCTGTATATCTGTAGCAAGGAGAATGCGTCATAATATACCAATTTACGATGTCTGTTAAATCACTACTACGAAGGGCATTGGAAGACTGTACATATAGATTGTTGCCACCGTGTAATGTTGTACGAACCTTAAGTACATGCTATTACCAGTTGTATTTGTATTTGTATTGTACATGTGTGCGTGTGCAAGTGTTAGGTTGTGCTCGTGAAACTACTGTGTGATGTAAAATGTGTTGTGAGAGTGAATTTAGTTGTGTTCGACATTGTGGAGCGTTTGCATTCGTCCACACGGAGCACCATTTGTAACTCAGCTCACAATCAGCTCAGTCACTTCACAGAATTACCAGATATTATATTAGACACTAGAGGGAAAGTGTGTAATGCACTGGCCCGAAAGTATATTAGGCTGTGCTGCGACTGAATGTGAATGTAGATGTTAAACCAATTTACCAATTGCTGCCGGGAAAATGAGATTTCGTTGCCATTTGACTACCACGGACAACTTACTACACACAACTCCCAGCCAGCCAGATTCGATACAGAAAATATTATACATAAATATGTATACTGAGCAGGGAGCAGGCTGCTTTTGGGCCTGGGCTAGCTATGCCGGCATGGTATAATATATATACAACTGTTACTATTCACTAGACTTTATTATGCATTGGAAGAAACAGACCGACGAGAACCTATTTTATACGCATTGCAATGCAATAGATGCACAGACAGACAACATAGATGTAGTCATGCAAAACCAGACCGCACATCAGCCCAGACCACCGCCTGAAGTACTGTTCCGTTCAATTGTATTATGGAAAACTCATTTGTAACAATGGCGTCTTTATTGTATTGTATATATGAAAGAGGAAAAAGTCTACGAATCCCCTCGAAAGCAATTGTTTACAGCGTCGTTTGAATATTAGCTGACATGATGGTGGAGAATGGTGGAGAATAATCTTCATTTGTTCCTGATTTATCACAATTACTGAGTGACTGCCGAAGGGAAATGGATATTTCAGATGGTTATGTGATTTTTCATACGATACCATTATATTCCGCAAAAGTGCACTCGGCATTCGGCATTGTAGAGGAGGGGAAATGCCAATTTGGTTGAAGATGAGTGATAAAATCCGATAATGTTCAACTTGAAAGAAGATAACTGGGAAGCATGTTGTTCAGCTATTCACTCGACCTGGCTTTTCCCTTTATTATATGTATTTGCAAGGAGAACAGATACATTTACCATACAGGCCACAATATATGGTAACTATATATGCAGATATGTATTACGACCCAATAATGGCAGAATATATATAGGGTAATATATTGTCTCCCGCATTCACTGTAGGTAACATAGCCTGTCTGTGCACGTCTCGGTTCATCTCATTTTCCCGCTCCATCGTCGTGTCTAACTTCCAATTCCGTGGTTGAGGAGAGAGTGGAGAATTTGTTTCCTTTTACTGACTCTCACTCAATTCAAAGAATCTAGAAAACGTTTATTTTCATAGCTTTTCTCACATTTTGCCGTCTGCAGTTCTCAGTCGACTCTTTAAAATACGCTAACGTAGGCTGAAATTGTAAATTGAACCGTTCGGTTTGAGACGACGACCGGGAATCTCGACTCTCACATCACACAGAAGAACTACCACCGAATCTAATGAAATACTATGGATATCGTATGGACTGGGAGATTTAACATCGTTAGAACCAATCTTGACTTTCCATTTGAATCTTCATTTCACATTCTGCTACTTACTTAAAATACGATGTTCAACTGTGGAGCAGAAGAGCAGGAGGAGCATCATAAAGATTTGAATAAATGTTTTCTCCTTAGACAATATTCAGACAATGCTAGATTGTTTTGTTGACACTGAGATTTACAATAAACCTTCATCACTTTCTCATTAGGAGTTCTATTTTCACTTCCATTCTGGCTGCAAGTTTTAATTTATTTCCACGAATTTGCTGGCTGTGCTCTCTTCTTTGTGGAGGAAGTATCGTATTTCTTCCCTGGGCTATTCTGGTCGCATCCTGCTATCATTCTCATCCGCCTATTATACCCACCACCACTTTTAGTATTAAAGTATTCTGGGGCTTCTTCGTTTGTAAGGGAGAGGTTCTTTTACTTAAGTAATCTGCTATTAGAGGATTCCATAATATCATATCTTTACTAGCCTACTGGAATACTGTTAATAAATATCCCTTTAGGTACACACTATTATTTATTGTGTGCTCATTTAAGGATGGCGGAAGGAATGAGACTTCTCCTATCTTCCACTCTCCTTCTACTTCTAAACACTCTAAAACCGCCCTAAAGTCTAAAATGAAGATTAGTTTGTATCTCTATCTCCTCGGCTGCTTAGACCTCGACCGTTTAGATTTCTGGCGAGCCTGTCCCAACAGCTACATGGAATCGAGAGGACAGTTTAATCACTACTGCTGCAATACACTCTCTCAAATAAACTATTGGAAGCATTCTTGTATTCGAATCAGAGCCATTAGCTGAGCACGCATGAAGAAGTCTCTTGCACTCATTTTCTCATTTCAGGCTTTCTCTCTTTCTCTCTGTGTGTGTTAGTCGGTAGTATTTAATTCCGTGTGTGTGCACTGCATGAGTCCCTACATACTACCGTATATAACGCTTCACTTAAATAATCCACACAACGAAATTCATTGAAAGTTTTTCCGTGGCATCGTGTCGCTCTTCTTCTGTGTTGTGCTTTTTAGTAGCTGCTTCTATTGTCTCTTTTGCCACATACTCCGAGTACAATGGAGTTTTTGGATACGCACCGACTAACTAAGCTCAGCCTAGCCTGAAGCAAAGAACAAGCTCTCAGTATGGGCACATGACATTGGATGGAGTTTTCTCTGTGTGTAACTGTGTGTGGAGCTGCTGGAAAAACTCTGAAAATTCAATTATTCACTGGTGGAATGCAGAAACTTCCGCCTGCTCTGCTGCCAGACAGAATTCTGCTATACTGGATAAACATTGTCTCTTTATAAGCTTTTATACATTTATAGAAGAGTTCCAGACGGGGAGAAAAATCAAGTCGGAGAAAGTCATTCAATTATAAAGGCAACGGAGGATAAGAATTTTTTCGAAAAAAGTTTTAATCTAGTTGCAAGCTAAAACAAGCACTTGCCAACTAACTAATGAACTCTGAAGGCTGATCTGAAAAAATAATTTAGATTTCGGTTTTGTGACTTCCAGGAAATTGCTAATAATGATGAAACTCAGAGGATACGTTCGTGGGACTCACTCATCTGTAGGGTTGTAGGCATTTGAATAACTGTACACACAGGTACGTACACATGACTTAATCCCCGTTGTGCAACGCCCTTATTAGGTTGTGATGTTGCAGACTAGAGATACTGAGCTCCAGTCTACAATCAGTGCGCAAAAACTTTGCTTCATTTCAATTTCCTACTACATAGGTAGTTTTCTAACAATATGCGTTCTGAGTCATATAAATACGAATGGTATGTGCTTTGTATATCCAGCTACTACTCTTCGTATGGTACAATTACCTGAAATTAGACTCTTTGTTTGAATGTCGGCTTGTGCATTTGGCAAAGCTTCTTTCATTATATTAATGTACATAGTACATGTTTATGTAAATATGTCTCGCACATCTGCTGGTCTCATATCCACATTTCAATTAGCAGACTCTCATTGGACTCTCTTTTCTCTAGTGTATCAGAAAAACTTCTATATTGCGTTTTCTGCGCCCTCGGAGTTTTTGTATATTGTATGTGTATTTTGCAGATTGAAAATAATGTGTGCGTAGGGTTAAAGTAGACTTGAAAAAAGGTTCTGTATGTTTATAAAACAGTATTAGGATACCAATTAATGGGAAAAAGGAAATTAACAGATGTGCCATTCCTTGCTTTAAGAATGTAGGAATCGAAAGAAGGAAAATTGCAATAGCCATACAAGAAAAAAAGGCAATAAATTCTCACCGACGCCGTTTTTTCATGTCTCCTTCTCAACTCTTAGTGTAGGCTTCGCCTTTGGATTGCAGGATTTGAAGGGATGGTGTAATTCAGAAACACAATACTAAGTACTAACCTACAACTGCATCTACAAACTGACAAAGAGCTCACTCTCATCTTTCAGAATCTGCTGAAATCGGCGTGGTTATTTTCTGCAATCTCGAGTCAATATTCAATATAAAGAGCTCCAAATCCAAATCCCGATTGACTAAAAGTGTGACTAAAAGTTCACACCAAAAAACCAAATAGTTTACACTTTCTTTTCATGTGGACCAAAGAATGAAATGGTTGGGTGGACCTCCACTCTCAATCTGAACACATACTTTTTCGATGTAAGAGAAAGTACGACAAATTAGGAGAAATAATCTGAATATGGCAAAGCGTTTTTTGCGTTTTTCTGTTCACACATGTACGATTTTTTTGAATTAATCCTGTTCATCATTACCAACATTGAGTTATTATTACTTCATCAAAATATTAGAAAGTAAAACTGTAAATATTAGTCAAATGCAGTGAAAGCACAAAAATTAATTTTCAGATGCGGTAATGTCATTGTCATTGGCTGTCGGGATTAGGTTAGGTGCGGCATTCTTGCCGCACCGAGTGGCTGGCGAATATCGTTCCTTGTACGGAAATGCGTATATTTCATCCCGAAGAGTAAATGAGCGAAGCTAATGACTACTGTGCACTGTAAAAGGACGAGTGAGAAGTTTTTGTCAAGACAAAGAACTCTAAGCTGTGTAAGAATTCAATTACAGCCAAGAAGACAAGTCTCTTCTGTTCTTCCTATGAAGCGGCCTCTCCGCTTCTCCATTCTCTTCCCAACCAACCCCATCACTTAACTACCACTGTAATATATTCTTACACCATATACTTACCAATTCTAGCAGGTGCTCTTCTTATACGATCCCCATTCTGCTCCCACACAGATATCAACACAGAGGACAACATAAAGGAACTTGGAACTCTGAAAAGGAGTTTCGTGAGCTCTTGCTCAAGTCTAAACTGTAAACAGAAGACATTATTCTCCTCCTCGACAACGCACAACTGAATGAACGTTAAATTTAACGCAGCAGGAAGATTCGAGTCAGCACATGAGTCACAAATAGAGAAATTAGATTTAGAGGGTAAAAAACGGGGAGTCTCCTCTCAAATTCAATTATTAATTGACTATACTACGACAAAGAACAGGTTCAGCACGAAGATTCGAGGTCGTTCTTCTGTTGGTCGTTAAATCCTTTCTTTCTTTGGAAAGATTGTCGAAACTACGATTCTTGTC
Organism: Plutomurus gul; assembly: GCA_019776185.1. NCBI lineage: Eukaryota > Metazoa > Arthropoda > Collembola > Entomobryomorpha > Tomoceridae > Plutomurus > Plutomurus gul. Next base: position 38,585 of record JABASC010000105.1, on the reverse strand, counting down.
GGGGCAGACTCAAGGCACAATCTATGACTGGATTATATCACAAAGTCTATGGCAAAGCCAGCTAGCAGAGAGTCAAGTCAAAACAATCCTTTCCCTCTGCTCAACTGCCATATCAGATAATGGCACGAAACACAATTCCCCCTATATAAGGTATACAATGTAAGTGAATACCTACTATCCAACACTGTGCAGTGATTGTGAGCTGAATTGGATCGAGTAACCGCAAAAATGCTTGAGGTGTTTTCCTGTTTTCCTCGTTATAACAATTGTCGACAATATTTCTTCTGTTCTGTCTCTCACACAGCTTCATCGAGGATCCTCGCTCCACTACTAATACCATAGCTACCCCAAAAAGTGGTATAGCACAGATTAAGTAGTAAAGTACACATGTTGACTGAAGCGAAAAATAAATTTACTAAAACCGGCATCCTCCCTCGTCTCTGCTACCTCTCTGTTACAATTAGTTGGTTTAATACATGTATGTACTATTATTTGTACTGTGAATATCGGTGTGGGAATGCCTGGATGACCCATTTCGACATTTCGGTAAAAGACAAACTTTATACTTCCGCCGGCTTTTTCCTGTTACTGTCATGTCAGAGAGCGACGAGACTATCCGAAACGAGAGATGCGAAACTACCAGTAACCCATTCCTATGCCCTTTTGTATTCCATTTCTATTTACAAGAGCTTTTGTGGTAAATTATGTAGACAGCTTCTGCACATATTTGTGCAAATACAAACACCACTTCGCCCGAACGACTGTTTACACGGCAAATGCTTAAACAGTGAATTACGTATGCATCGCTACAAAGTGTAATAGGATATGATGTGCCTGCCAGACTGTTTACAGGAATTCTTAGGCCAATATAAACAATGCCACGGAGATGATGGATGTGAACGAGCACAACATACCATTCGTTTGCATAAAAATTTCAATTGACTATGGCAAACCACGGGAAAGCTTATTGCATTGGGAAGCATCTCTTTCAAATCGGTCCACCTAGCCGTGTGTGTCTGGCCGAATCCGAAAGAGATCGCACTACGATACTAAATACACATGGAAACCCTTATGTAACCGAAACAGATACGTATTTACATACTGCTTACTCAAAGCTCCACAATAAGCACATAATACACGACTATTTGTCGTGCAACTTCAATCACATACATAAACACACATACGCATACAAACTGCACATTTCCTTTTAATGTGAATGTGTGAATGAGCGCAGGTTGTTTAGAATTTAACGAACTGACCTGTATCCAGAAAGGTAAATAAAATCCGCAACAGGCAATGAGGGCTCCGACGACGGACACTAGAGCCCAGAAGATTCCCAACGGACTGAGACTTGAGCCCATTATTTCACACTGCTGTTCCGATCGTGTTTACTTGACGTAGGATTTATTAGGCTACTTTATAATTATAAGGATAGCAGAAACTATATATCTCACTAGTCCCAACGTTCAGTTATTGTCACTACTATTTTGTTTGCTGACTCTCACAACTCTGGTAGCATAAGTGAGTTCTTTCCTTGCCTTCATACACATTAAATACACATATCCATATATACGTATCAATCTTCTCGGTAAATAAATAAATGAGTCATTTTTCTTATCAACATGAATTCTTCACAGTTCTGATTTTGCTACACTTGACTTTTATGAACCAAGATAGACGCTTGAACAGTTTTTTCTCCTAAAGCTACTTACTGTAATAGTGAAACGTGCAATGCTTCTGTCAACTACTATTTAGGTTTAGTTCACATGCACAAACTCTTAAGATGTGGAGATAAATGTAAGAACGAGTCATTGGGTTTATATTGTAAGATTCGTGCTTGAAGCCTCGCTGGCAATGAACTGACGTTTATTTCTTGTTGACGTTGAGGAAGCTTTAAGCAATTCAATGATCAATTGAACGAGGAACTAGTAGTTAACTGAATTAAGCTCTCAAGTACTAAAGAAGTACGACGATAATACTATGTTTGCTCATGTAAGCTGTCAGTTTTCATTATTGCCTTATTGTAGTCATTGATGCGATGAGAATAATTAATAATTCTGCTTCACAAGACAAAATGTACCATTGTTGTTGTCCGATCAATTATAAATTTCTAGTTTATTTATTTATTTATTTATATTCTCTTTGTAGACTGCAATTAGGCATGGATGTGTGTGCACGCCAAACAATGCAACCATAACCGACAGATGCTACCAAAGAAAAACAAAAAAAGTCACTGTGTTAATAACTTGTTGTTAGCTTGACTTGACTTGCGTCTGAGTTCTTTGTAGGTACACTGGTGGAGTTCGGCACAGAAGAAATCATACAAAGAGTTGGCTGATGAGACCATAAAATTTCATTCTATTTTCTCTTTCCTTCCGGTGCCGGTGAGGAAATCCTCGAGCTACTTTACTCAAGTATGAATTTCTCTGTTGGCTCGTTATGTGAGCTCTGAGCTCTCTCTGTGTGTGTGTACGTGTGTTAGTTGCGTTGCAGCACTTAACTCACTAAGCAGCAATCGGAAGTGAGCACTAGAGCTACACTCTTGCATACAATAACATTAGCGATATAGAGTAGAGGATTCACACGCTGGGGCACTCTCTCAATCTAATTCATTCATGTAGAGTACCTTTACACATTTAACTTTATCACACTGTGCTCTATGTCCTCTAGTATGCACATTTGCTTTTACGTGTGTGATTCAGTAAATGCGATTTTTACGCTTATACCGTAGGAATAGGAGTAGAACATATAAGTAAGTAATATGTATACTGATTGGTGCACAGATCTTTCCTATAAAACATTGGCCAAGTGTTACCTCCACGATTGTTACAGATGTGTACTGTACATGTATACACACTAGTTGATGACGATAGTGATATTGCTCTAGAAAAACTTCCGGCAACTGACACTGTCAACTGTTATGGTAAGCACATAAGCGATATGCACTGTAATCTCGTTATAGTTTTATTGTAGTAGTAGGAGTACAACAACCAGAATTGGAGATGTGTGTTCTGCTGTGCTTCTAAATTGCATTTGTAAGTTCTGCCACTAACAATGAGGGCAGTATAATTTAATGTGTACTATTTCCAAGTTAAGTTGTTAGTGTTGACTTGATAAGACAAGACACGAGAGCACAGGACAGGACGAGTCGAGACACAAGACAAAATTCCTTGCTCGCTCGTGTGAGAAGACAACAGACGAGCAGAGCAGTTACACAGAGATGTGATGTGAACTCTTTGAAAGCACAAGAGCAACTGGCTAGTTTTTTGGCTGAGCAACGGAACGTTGAGTCGTCGGAGAGCCACACGGCTCACGCTGGATGTGTGTGTAACATTATCGTATCGCTTTCGCATGCTTTTAGTGCTGGATTGGATGTACTGTTTTGTCGTCCTACCCAAGTGCTAGAGCAGCCGTTTTACTAGGCTTAAACTCTGCTACTACACAAGGTAAGTGTGTAGGCTACCAGTTGACGAAGAAGTGAACTTTGGAATCATCACTACACTGCTCGAACATCTGAACTTGCTGTAGTAACGTGTACTTACAGTGTACTGTGCATTGTGTGAGTGAGAATGCGAGAGGAGTTTCGAGGAAAGACACAGTGCACACGAAAAGAGCTGAGAACAGTTGACGTGCGTTGGCTTAACATGGCTTGCTGTTATACAAATGCTATTGCTTCCTTTACTACTATCTGTTTAGGAGAAGTTTGGACGGGTCTCTGAAAAGGACCGTAGCTTTGTGTGTTCCTTCTCTCCATCGCCTCTTTCTTGTCTTGAAAATGTATGCTCTGCATTAGCCTACCTATCTGCACCTTTGCGATAGAGATATCCGTTTCCATCTTTCCTCGCCTTCCCTTCCATTCCATTCAGCTATCTCTTAGAAAATACCCTCTCAACTTTCTAACTTTCATGTTTCTGCCTTTTAAACTTATACGCTCACTATATACCACAATTGGATATATGGTTGCGGTTGTGAGTACGCGGACGAACTGCTTTCATGCTTGCAATCAGTTTGCAGCACAGATGCTGGAGGAAGGCGAGCTCGGGAACGGGGCTCGTCATCAGTATCACCCAAAACATTTACTTCGGGCACCGCACCATGCCACGTCCAATAGATCTTACAATTAGGCTAGGCCTTATATGCCTTGTGTGCAGTGTGTATGTTGAGGATGAAGAACTTTGGAAGATGCAAGGCAAGTATCGTTTTCTCCGCATTCTTGTTACAGATGTGACGAGATGTGGTTCTATGTGATGCCTTGTACGTATGGGTATGTATGTAATCAATAGATAAGATACTATAGTATTTTAAGGATGCTTTAGCATTTCGTTTGATCCCAATTCCACTTAAGAAGACTCTGGGTCACTGAATCTAAGGAAACTTTCCATGAAATCTATATGTTACGATTAAGGTTTCCTCTAGAAGTAGGAGTTATTGTGTAACACTTAGGTATATAGCTTTTACGTTCAGTCTCGATTCGAGACTCTCGAATATGATCTCTGTTGTAGCTCCATTTATGATTCTTACGAGGGCTGATCAAATAATAGTGGCCAATCTTACATGTCTTTTGTTTCGAGAATACAATGTGCAGAGGTCCGAACCTTTACTGGTAAGAAAGCTGTCATACTAAGCATTAGTAGAATGCACCAAAAAGAAAAATCAAGAAAGTGGGAAATGTGGGAACTAACGTTTTTCGTTTCAAGACAATTTTGCCCTTACACCTTTCAAAAATTTCTCAGTTGGCCATATCACAACTTGAAGTCTCTCAATTTACAGGTTCTCTCTACAATGCTTGGCTCGTTCCATTGGACTATCATTTGATTCCACAGTTGAACACTTTCATACGAAGGCGGACCATTGAAAGTGACAACTCATTTCGAAAAATTGACATCCGCCTGACTTGTGCGTCAATCGTTCTCATTCTACGAAAAAGGAATCTCTTCAGTTGCTCATTGGCGGAATAAGTTTATTAATATCAAAGGAGACTACGTTGAAAATTTGAGTCAGATCGGTCGGGTATTTCAAAATTTATTTGATAGCAAAGATTGGTCACTATTATTTGATTAGCCCTCGTACTACGATTTTTGAATAACAAAGCACCATTGCTATATGAGGTTTATAAGTATTTTGAATTTCCTGCATAAATAAATAGGTGTCCCAAATTTGATTGTTTTATGGCTCATGACTCATGAAGTGATTGCCTATATTGTACATACATAAAGTATAAATAGTATATTAATTATATTATAAATGCTAGTAAATAGATGATTACACTTACGCTTGACTTTAAAATAAAATAAGGAATCTCTACAGCGGATATGGGATTGGGATGCAAAACATTACTTAATGTTACAGTGCATATATGAAATGAAGATGTTGCCGTTGCATTTCTTTATATTTACATGGTCGTTAGAACATTACTGTGTGTTTACAATGCAGAATGCTGAATATATGGGGATGCAGCATACCTATAGAATAGAATGGAATGTGTTAATAAATAGAGCGTTGGTTGAATAATGTCCGTGCGGAGACTTCAGAATCGTATTACAATCGATTGTGTCATAAAGAGCATTGTAGACTGTTGCTATAATGCATTCGTATCGTACAGATAGAAAATAAGAGATACAGTAAAAACAAAGTCATGTCAGGTATAAACAACGACAAACAAAGCATCACCAATAAGTATCTGCTTAAGATAAAGATAATGTATTTCTGTATGTGTACTCACTATAATGTGGGAAAACTGCGTGGATGAGAGAGACTTTTATGTTCGTATAACTCTTTGGGCGACTCTAGCTTTGAACACTCTGCGGTAACAAAGTATAATTAGAAAAGGAGATCGTTGATCTGACCATTCTTCGAGTATGTGGCCGTGGGCACCCGGGCCCCCTACCAGAAATTAGATAAATGTAATTACATTATACTTATATTTTCAAATGAGCCTTTGGTAGCATGTGTAACAAATATAGGTGGTTTAATTAATCCATGTCACAATAATTTCAACTAATTTCCCTTAGAAGTAGAAGTCAGGAACCACCAATGTAAAATATGAGATACGCGAAAATTATTGGGTCCCATAAAACCAAGATGACAACTCACTGTACTGGGGAATCTGTGCACCAGCCTTAATTCGTATATTCATATTTATATCAATCATATACAGAATCATGAAATTATGACCGACAAAAGAACAATCGAATAAATGGAATATCGAATCTACACAAATTGCAACTTATTGCATATCAATGAATATTGTGTAATGGGCAATGGGCATCCTAATGGAAATTGGTTAAAGCTCACCTTATTTAATAATTTAGTGAGATAATTAAGAAACAAGTCAATCAGATTATGCCTAAGTAACACTTCACGAATTTACAATGATAACCAATTAATTACTTTCATAAGCTCAACAATTTAGCTCTAAGAGACTTTTTGATTTCAATTCAAGAATCATACACTCACTCTCATTACTTGTTACTAATACTCGTTGTCATTCATTCATTACTATCAGTTGTTGCATTTCCACTAAAATTCACCGTTTTGAAAATAGAGCGATGATTTTCGAATATGTAATACAAAAATATTTCCATTTCCATCAATGAAAATCATTCTCAGTACTTCAATGAACTTGTTTAAACCACCAAAAACTAAGTATGTTTTTAGAGAAATATCATCATGCACCATTTGAATTAATGGCAGCAGTTAGTAAGTTGATAATGTTTATTCCACGAAATATTATTTTGTGAATGGAAGGGTTTCTGGGTTGGTGTCAAAATTCAAGCCAGGAATCTCTTATTTATTACCCGTGTTGCTCTGTGCTCACCTTCCGTGAAAACAAACATTGCCAAGGCAGACTATATCCGCCAGAGACCGGATGTTATTATTATGTTGTCTAGCTCACATTCCATGAAGCCATATAACAAGACACTCGAGTCCATATCCTCCTGTGTACTGCCCTGTCTATTCTGGCCGTATATAATAAATACCAAGTGTTTAAAGCTGCGCTAATAATAATGCTAATACTTGGGCGGATACACATGTGAATTTTTCCAAACAGCAGATTACCATATTTCTAAATTGTAATGGTTCAATACATTGACTCCATTTTGTAAATAGGAATATATTCAGATCCGATTCTATTCTGAAAATACAGACCGGTGAATCAGCGTGTGAAAACATAATAAGCTCAAGCACTGAACGAGTAAGATCGTAGAGCTACGGTAGGAACGCATGTTTCAAACTTACAGTTCAAGGAAGAAATTCCTCCATTCTTCCAATATTCCACCGAATGCATCCGATTTCATTCACTTGACTCAACTGTCAACTCCACAACCATTAGTATTTTTCTCTTCTTCCCCTCCACATCTCCCTTCTCCAGCCAGCATCCAATTGTATTTAGCATGCTCATGAGTGCAACCACCAATAATGCACCTCCAGACACAATCTGTCTAAGTGCTATGACTCTAATTGTCTGCACCTTTCCCTGTGCTGTGTGTACAGAATGAGTTATAGAATTACTACATACATACATACTGGATGTAGTCGAGTTTTTGACAAATATACAAATAACACAAACATGCCTTCTCTAATGTTAAATCGAAATTCGTTTCGGAAATCTAAGACACACATTACACATAGTGCAGACTGACTATAGAGAATTCAAATCGACATTTGGCTGGGTAATAAAAATCGGCGAACAACTACATACATAGAAAACTAGATGACATCTGCATGAGTAGATAATGTGCAATTTCGCCACATAAGACGACTGCATCCATCAATTTAATGCTCAATACTTTACGGAATACATGGATGTAGATTTACGACTGCATCTTCTGAATTTACGTGGATAGAATCTTTTCAAGAAGAAGAAAATATATAGGATTTCCACTTCACATCCCACCGATTAATAAACTGGCTTGATTTAATTTATTGGTCGTAGCAAACCGAGCTTAAGTATATAAAATGTAAAATTTATTACACTGTAGTAAAGCAAGATTTATTTTATTTACGCGCTTGTATCCTCTTGTGACATGTGAGGACGTGCAATTTTGTATACCTATGTATATTTGATAAAAATCTGAATAAATAAACCATTGTAAAAAGGATATTACCAAGAACACCAGAGAAAGTAGGTAATATTGGATATTACTGTATGAAAGTGTACTCATAGGGAGGCGCGCATGGTTTACGGGGGGGGGGAGTAACATTAAACTTTTATAGTTAGGGGTATGGCAAAAATTGAATTATACCATATCTTTATAGTGTTTAGCCAAATTTATAGGAGGGTTGAACCCCTAAACCCCCTGGATTCGCGCCAGCACCAAGTGCGCAGGATTTAACCCAGTAAAATATTGGTGAAAATAGAATTTGAAAAAAACAAAATCTATCAAAAGATACTTACTCGAACAGACAAAAGGACAAAATGTTCATAGATATACGAATAGCACAGTATTGTATATCATATTTAGCAGCTTTTCGCTTGATTAATAAACGGTTAATTTCGTTAGCTGTGGTCAAAATTTAAGAACTTGTATATAAAATTTGTTTTATATTATTGCACTTACTTAGATCAATTCAGCTAAGTTTATAATTCTGTCTAAATATTCGAAAAAATACAAACGAACCTGTCCTCTTGGGTGTTACCCCGTAGTTGTAATATATGAGTGTATAATGTTGTGTCGTATTTCTTTGAACAAACACCAGTTCTCGCCTCTTTCGGTTTTCAACCAAAATCTTCAAGGATAAGTTTGAGGAAACTCAAATTTCCAAATTAAAAAGATAAGCTTACACGGCTTTTAAGACGATCACTTTACCCTTAATAGAAAGTACGTATGTGTTTATATACACTATTACACTACATATAATTTAATGATAATACATTTAATGTTTGTCTGCTTGTCGTAAAGAGAGAGAGAGAAAGGTATAGACATTTTTTTTATTCTCGTCTGCCATAATGCCCTACATCCATTTAAATTAACCACATTCTCCAAAGAAAGAAAACTTTTTAGTGATGCGTATTTCAAGAAAAGTAGTTTGTCTCTGTCCCTTTGAAGTGCATAAGAAGTACATATAGAAAGAACTAAAGGAACGATGACTCTCTCGCCATTGGCAAGCAGGGAAGTTATGTTCAAGACAACAAGAAAGAATACTAACAAAATAATGGTCTGTGTTGTACGTAAAGGCAAACGAGGATTGCACAGACGAGCACTCTAGACAGAAAAGCTTTGCAATTATTAACGCTTTGTAGGCATTTGGGTTGTTTTGAAGATACAGTTACACGTTACACACATCTGAATCGGATGGGCAAAATAAATAAGCAAATGAAACGAAAACAATGACAAGTTTCTTACAATGTCTCTATATGTTTGTATGTGGGTAGGAAGAAAGTGAAAGATGTTCTCCTAGATTTACATATACTGTACCTATATAGAAATATAGCAGTAACCTTACACGTACAGATTCAGTTGCAAGGCTGTAAAAACTCCCAATTTTCTATTTTTTATTTGCATGTTCATAAGCGAGTGTTAGGTTTATAGAGATATAACTATGTATTATTGGATGTATGCAGTCATGCAGTTAAGAGCGATTGTAAAGTGCAGATGACTCAAACCAACAATCGTACGTATAGAAGAGAAGACTAGATAAAAATATTCGATTCCCCTTCTGCTGGTTTCCTAATTTTTTGGGTATGCCATCTAATTTAAAGAGTGTTCGTGTTCGTGTTGTTATTTATGAATGGATCTTTGAAAATGTCAAAGCGGTACATATAGAAACTCAGATAAGTTGCGTTACAAGTACAAGTCGAGAAGAGCATTTCTCAAGGGAACCATACGATTAACTACGACGAAGTGAATGTTATCGTTATCACTTCTGTGTGCATTTCGGTTGTCATAATCTGTGTGTAATTTTGAGAGATTCGTTTTTTCGATTTCCACAGAAATAACGTCGTGACAAGAGGGGAAAAGTGTATTTCGGACTGGAGTCTGAAGAAAAATAAAGGATTCCCAGACTTCTCTCTGTAACTGTAAATGCCAAGTGCGTATGTACACAAAGAGTGTTGTAAAAGATTTACTGTACATAGATAAGACTTACGTTGAGGTTTAGGTAGAACTTGCAGGGCCAGAAGCAAAATTATATTCGATTTTTATGATGAATATTTCCAGCATGCAAGCTCAGTAAATAGACGCACTTGTTACTTTAGTCGAGTCAGTTCAATATTTACATACATTTTGTAAATGTTTGCTATGTAAATTCTTGGACTGCATAGATTGAGTTGACGCTAGATCTATGCAGTCCAAGGTAAATTACATGGCAAAAGGCACTGATTGTTAGTTAGTTAGTTAGTTGTTATATTTATTACACACTGCTAGAAAGAATGAATAAACAATTTAGAATTCAAATCCCAATGCGATACTATATCGAATGAACGAACTTGCATTTAGTTATGTATAATACTATTTGTATAAAATTGTATATTAGTTTGTATATATATAAAACTATATTGCCTGCGTAGGCTCTAATAATTTACTATTTGGCAAGTAAATAAATAGTAAATTTGAGATGGAAATACTACACAGACAGTATTACAAAAGTGTATAATCATATTACTGGCAGCATTTATTTAGTAAGCGTATTTACGTCCGATTAAGTTTCAATTTTCGTTAAGGAGGGAGTTTTGGATGCCTTTACCTTGGAGCTCATTCAAAATCAGCAGCCCACCATTGCTCACTACTGATACTACAGTGCAGAAGTCTGTAGATTCATCGTAAATGTATTAGGCAATTTGCATACTGAAATGGTAATGTCAAGTCCACGTTGGGAAGAGTGATGCCTTTGGGTGGATGAGGAGAGAGAGAAGAGAACGAATGTAAACGACCTTTTATTATTCTCTACGTTTCCTTCCGAAGAAACTAATTGAGTGTTCTGACTCCCTAACTCACTTACCCATTCACAATCAGTCGACCCTAATATGCAGATCGTTCTGAAGTTGTTAGAAATTTCCATTTTCCGACAGCTTTTTCTTTATAATCACAAATCGCTTGTCATACACGCCAGTCTTTTAGTTCCATATCCACTCGAATTCAGAAAGCGATTTTCAAAACCAAATCGTCCGAGAACTCAATTTTACTCATTGTCCGTTACTAGTCATACGTATGTAATTGCTGTAAGTAGTTACACCATGTGCATATGATCGATGTGCAACTCTTATTGTTAGTAAGCCTTTACATACACAGATACTTAAGTAACTATCGTAATTTAAGATCTGGGATTACATATGCTTCCTTATCTTATCGCATGAACTGATTTGACTGGTGGTAGTAGTTATTTCTGTGGCGGCACAGTTCGTAAACGATAAAGTAAATATGCAACTGTTTTTACTATCGCGTTGCAGCTTCACATACAGAAATCATCAGAACGACCATATATAGATCAAAGTTCGTTTCCTGTACTAATTCCCATACACAGACATACAGGGTGAGCCAGAAACAATGGTGCACATTTTGTCATTGAATAACGTGAGAACGGTGAATTTTATTCAAACGAGGTCAAAGACATTTTGAAGAGAATTAAATTATGAGTGAGAAGTAATCCGGCAGTCGGTTTAAACATGAGGAATGAGGGGCAAGGAAAAGGAGTCCCAGTCATTGTGTGACAAGAATTTCCCACAGCGCTGGATTGGCGATTCCCCAAGCTTTAAGCCAGTGGACCTCTCGGTTTACGGGGTTAATGAAAGACGGACATGGGTGGTCAAGCTGACAACAATGGTTCGGCTACGAGAGTGAATTGTGGCACACAAGTAGGAAATATGGACACGGAGCACTGCTAGAAAACGTTCATTTCAACGTCAGCTCTTTCGTCCCGTGGCAATCAGATTACTTCTGAGTGCTCTTTAAAATGCGTTCACCACGTTTGAATAAAATTCACCTGTTCTCAAGTTATTCAATGTCAAAATGTACCCCAATGTTTCTGGCTCACCCTGTATAAGGAGACCGAACAGAGAATCCATTATGAATGGTATGGCTCCTAACTCTAACAAATTTGTATGAGTGAAGGCATCTGCTTAGTATTAGTGGTCCAAATGTTAAAATGTCGAAGCGTGATCTATAGGCTGAATAAGTAGAAGTACTAATGTATATAATAGTGAAGAGTAGGATAGGGCGGAACTGGAACTGATATTAATATCTGCACTGGGTGCTTCCGCACACCAGTTACCACTAATCATTTCATTTCAGCGTCAGAAGGTGAAGGAGTGCGAGATCAGCTGTGGCCAGCGCCTGGCTTCGCTATACGCATGTAAATAGCACTCGCCATACGTCTGCAAAGCGTAATTTATTGCCCAGCTAATTATACATGTTCATAAGTACCACTTATAGAATCCATAACTCTCCTACTGCAGAACAACGACCTAATCCGCGTTCGAACATAATGATTATCCTTTAATACACATAATCCACTGCATTCACCATTTCCCATGAAATTATGCATCGCACTCTCAGCCTAGCTTTACTAATGCCATTTATTATTATTCTGTATTGCACAAATGAAAACTCTGTAGTAGACGGTCATTGTCTTTAGAAAAATGGAATATGGTATGGTAAACTCATAGCAAGCCATATTTATCAATGGATTACATATAATTATATTTTTTAAATGCACAATTCTGTACTTAGACAAAACAAATGAGAAAGTAACGAGTTCCAAACGATTGATAAGTGATAATAACACAGGTACGACTGTGTATGCCAACATGTTTTGTAAAGCTGACAAAGGACGAAGACGACACGAATCGATCTGATGCTTCTTCAAAACTTATTTAAAACGTCAACCTTTACCCCACAGCAGCGCTACTTAAACTGTAAGCAGTAGCGGCTGTAGAAAACTTGTATACATTTCTTAGGCAGACAGGCAGAGTGTATTGCTCTTTCCAAGAGTGCGAGTGCTAATTTAGATTATAAAATGACTGCACTTAAAGAATACAACCTCCCAAAAAAGAAGAGTTACCAAATGCAATACGTCACACTTACGCTTTTGAACTTACAATTTTCGTGCAGATATAGGAACTTAGGTCTACAGCACTTAACTACCTACTAACATGTAAGCCGAGTGTTTATACTTTGTACTGTGTACTTAAGTAAAACAGCAAAGAGCAAGTCTGCTCGCACTTACTAATTTATTTATCGAAGCCAATTCTACAGTAATCTCTATAATCGGAAAGGTTATTAAGACAGAAAAGAGTTACATAGATGTGCATGTGGGTATCTATCTTCATTAATACGTCATGTTAGTTATGGAATTACAGTACGGTTCGACTGCTTGCCTCCATTTTTCGTACTTACAGCGTAACGACTCCAAGTGCGAAGTGAATTAGCGAAGGATTCGTGTTTGGCTTAATAAATTGCAAAGGGGTAGGATGGTAATCTCCTTATAACCTGTGTATGCAAGCATTACAAGTGGAAATCTATCCGCCACGACGACGACGACTACCATCTGTATATTCAGATATAATAATATACATTAAATATAAAGGTACACTTCATCTGCATGTTGTATAAATGGGAATACATACATTCGTTTACTTACACAGAGAGGATATACGCGGATAGAGTCTGTGAGAAACGATGGGGATGACCTGCTTTCTAGTCCACTGCAAGTAAAGGGTGACCTCCTTCTGGACTACACTCTCTTACGTTCGCTTTTGTTCGTCTAATCTCTTTCAGATTGACTCGCTTATGGAGTTGAGAGCAAAGATGAATATTTTTGTCCACCTTTACATTCTGTATTGATTCATTTAATAATAGTAACAGGTACTTGTTTACTAAACGAGACACAAGGCATCAGTAAATATCAGAAAAATGAAATACCTATATATGTATGCACATTTCCTATATTATACAGATACATAAAAATGATAGAGGAAAACCGGACGTGCTGTACTGACGCGTATCGCTTCTAAATATTTCTCACTACAGCCCCAATCTTGTAAAGCAAGATGTATCTCGTGTATCTATTTAGGTACGTATGCATAAAATAGTAATAGTTGCTCCTATCTTCTACTATATCAATAAAAGTTATCAGTATCAGCAGTTTACAGCACTAACGAATGTAATAGTTAGCCTAGGCAGCTAGAGTCGTACCTTTAAAGGTACCAGACAGAAGATTGTAGTAGTAGTGGATTGGAAGTAGTCACTATGAAATTCACTTGTCTTGAACTCAAGTATCACTTTCCATCTTTTTCATCTCACTTGGCTGGCTGGTGGTGGGTTGGCTTGTTGGCTGCTGCTGGCTGGCTACCTTATTTTGTGAGATAGCATAAAGCACTACTACATCAGAGAGTAAAGGGATTGCAATAATACATCTCACAGCAGAAGAAACATTCTAATTCTAACTGCGTCGACTTTATTCTCTTCGAAATCATAAAGATTTCCATCGTGAGTAATTTTTATTCATTTCTCGTTGACCGTCCAACACAGAAGATGCTCTGTCGTCTACTTTACTTTTTTAAACAAGTGCAGTCATACCATATCTACAGAGGAACAGAGTGAGTGTAACATTATTTCACATGAAGTGTTTTACGGAAGACGAATAGCAATAATATACACTAAAAGTCATGGCAGAACGCATACCACCCATAGTGAGACTGTTCTATTCTCTTTTAGTAGAATGGGAGAAGACAAGAGGAGTGAGTTCTTTATTTTACTGACATTGTGAATAGCTGGTCGAGTTGTGAATAAGTTACACGTGAATTTTCATTGTCATAATCTATTGCACACATTCACGGCAGGTATAGATATCCCTGTTGTAGGACGAGTAATGAAATGAAATAATAGTAGTAATGTCCGAAGTCAATTTATCAGAATAATAGGAACTCCACGGAAGGATTCCAGTTGACAGAAGACGAATTGACATTTTTGGGAAAATGTGCACACGAGAAACGATTTCTTGTTATATATACTTGTGGATGAATTGTGAAGAAGATCTCTTGTAGTAGAAATAAAGCAGCACTACCTTGTGACTGTTTGGGGTCGTTTGTGAGTGAGTGAGTGAACGAGCGTTGCTGAAGCAAAGTAAAACCGTTCTGTACAGTAATGTAAGCAAATGGGAGCAAAAATTGCCAATGTGTAAGCAAGCCGGCAATAAAATCCATTACGTACTACATAACTCCATTACAGATTTGACAACAGTATTCGCAATATAACGGATAGGCCGGATAGGGACAGATTCGCGCATGAATGAGATCGTTCAACTATTTTACTTTGTTACAGATGTGCTCGATACATGGTTTGTAGTTACACATTATAGCTAGTAGCTCCTATCATCTGTGTAAGTATACTTACAAAAGAATCGTTTCTTGAGAATCGCAAAAAGGACGATGCATACCTCTGTGGAGAGCTATGGTGGTGTAGCGTGGGCAATATCTGAAAACTGTCTCAAGTCCTAAACAGAAACATTTCAAAAATGTCCATTTGCCAGCTTCATTGGATATTGAGCAGTGGCTACAACTACAACAACATAAGGAGAGCATGCAGAATAATACTATTGTAAGTGCTACTCAGGATAGAAGAAGAAAACAAGAGGGAAAAGAGGGATATTGGAAAATCTTTTTGCCGGATCATTGCATTAGATTGGCCACATTTTTGTCTACAGTTTAGAGAAAAAGAGAGCTATTGCACGAATATATATGGAGGACGACGGAACGACAATTTAATACACCCAAGATACATAGTCGTCCTGTGCTATTATATGCTGAGAAATAAGGATCCGAAAATGTGCAAACCATTAACGGAAATATTGCGGCAATTGGAGCGCAAAAGGAAATATTGCTGTTCTTGTGGGAGGACGTCGTCGACAACCACGTTAGCAACGGTCGGGACATTGTTAGTGTCGTGCATATTTCTTTTGTATGTCAGCCTTTGGGCCACCTCCAACGTCAGCCCTGACCTCACATTCAATTTTTCGGATGAACTCCCAACAGCAAACAACCGCGTTCGCAAAAATGTCCTCAATAATGGGATTTCCTCTCGTGACAACGGTACAGTGAACGGTAGCAGCGGCAAAGAAGACTCGTCCTCCCTGAATCCATCACGAGCTAATCGGCTGGAACACATCTTCCACAAGTATGTTTTTCCGCATCATGTTCTCTGCTCCCCCATCATGTCCTCCAATCTTTATGAGAATTTGATTGCTCTATGGACCGTCATTAAAGTGTCTCTTCACTTAATTTGTTTCTTCAATTTACCTCGATTGGGAATTATATTTATGCTTTTAACATTTGTAATTTGTCTGCATGGGCAGTCCGGCCTGTCTTCTTTTCCCCAGGACTCCCTCCGGCCATTCTGAACCGCTTGTTTTGTCAGTGATGGCTCTTTGCGTTGCAGCCAAGCCAAAGCAAGTCGAGTCAAGTCGATCCCCTTTTGAATACACTTCATTAAGTCGTCCCCTATTTTGTCTTCAGCTCGTTATGTTGCCTTGATTTCATTAATTCAGAGTATTTCCCGAGTTATGCAACTCACTCCCAAATTCCATACGAAGTTATGAATAAAACAACATCAAATAAACAAATTCTAGATTGTATTTAGGTACATAACATCTAGAGTTAGTCTTTCTACTATTTGGTTAGTACAATATACGTATCCACATTTGAAATTTGTGGGAGGGAAATGGTATATACAATACCTATAGCTGGTACGTTGTTTGTTTGCTTTTGTAAGGCGGGAAAATTGAGAAATTCTTGTTCTTTATCTGATACTCAGGGCTGACAGGAATAATAATGGATTCCTCGAATTCGCAGAACTTACTAAATGGATTCATAATGGTGTGACAACGCATTTTAGCTCAGCACTGAACAATAATTTCGACGCTTATTTCCAAATCGATAATAATCCTCGTAATGGTGAGTTGGTAGTGTTTCTAATGTCACTTTATTCAATCTTAAGCTTTGCTTTTTGCTGTGTAAATTAGTGCCAGTAAAGTAAGATGATTACGATTAGATTTACCTGAGAACACTTGAGTTGTGAGAACAAATGTAAATGTGTCTTATAATGAGTTTTATGAAATCCCTAGAGCTTTTCATTTATTTCCCAAATTATTCACACATTCGATATGGTAATTTGATTGAGTAGAGAGGCAATTCCTCGCTTACCGCGAAAGTGATTACTAAATATTTTGACAGCCATGCAGAGCAATCCCCTTAGGTTGATCTTATTATTATGTCTTTGTTGTTTCATCCATGAAACATCCTTTGAGCAGTTCAAAATTCTCCGCGTACACTTTGTTTCAGCATGTTTTGCAATAAATTTTGCATTCTACTCGTACACATCTCCGGTAAATGCAGATGATGGCTCACGACAGCTCGACGATTCACGACGAGGACACATAAAGCCATTAGAAAGTTTCGAAACGGAAATTAGGATTATTATCGTAATCACACATAGACGACTGTGTAAGCAAGGCAATCAAGTTGTAACCGATTATTATCTACTAAACTCCTAAAGGACCGTAATATAATCAAATCAGTTCACCACATGTTAGCGATTGCTGTAACTTCCTTTCCATGTTTCGGAACGGGAATTAAAGATATTAATCACTTGTTCGTTTTGGAATTCCAATTATTGATATTTATTTTGTGGCTAGAATCAGATAGCGATAAACATCACACCAGTGAGATCATGCACTAACACTGACACTATAAGACTGAAATTCCGTACTTCTTCAAAGGTGTGTAATGTTAAAAAAAGCTCCAAAATATTTTGTACCAGCACACACACATATTATAAAGAGTCAACAGAAAATACCGACTTTATAAAGATTCATACATGTAGTATGGAATAGATAACATACATGCGGAAAAAAATAATCCTGAATTCACCAGAATATGTACATATGTGCGTGAACTCCTTATAAACACATAGGTTGCCTTCACTGCAATAGGGTACTCAACCTGGGAAAGTAGACTGCTTCAAAGCAGTCTTCACTAGTCAGATTTAATTGATTTTATAATTCCTCATAGGGACTTGCTTTGAATGTGTGGCTGCGGGTAGTCTTGGAATTTTCATTAAAAACTTTGCCAAGAAATTGCTTACACTCCCAATATATTTGCGGAAAGCACGATTAGACGGAACGTGGTTGCTCAACAGCCCCTGATATATTGGTCGTTGCGTCGGTGGCTTTGAATTCAAAATAAGGCATATATAAAAGCCAATGGATGCTCATATAGCCGTATAGCACCGAAATTCGGTGGCGAACCGAATAACGTCTAGTAAGAAATGGACCTGAAAAACACATTAAGAGGCACAATGAAATATTTGCTGTTGTATTATGTTTGGCTCGATCCTATCTGCTCTCTCAGTAGGAAACAATTTTGTGGCGATTCTACATTGTGGCAGGAAGAACTGAGATGGAGAAGAATATGATGTCTATATTATAATATAATAATAGTATCTAATATTGTGTTTATTCGTGCTTCTACAGGCCTGGTTACATGGAAGGAATATTTGGAGCATTACCTGAGAGATATAGGACTCTCTCGAATCAACCTAACACCGGAAGACATCAAGGAAAAGCGACCAACCTTTACAAGACTTCCAAAAAATGTCAAAGGTTCTATACATGCAACTTCCTTTGCATTCAATTCGACAGATACATATATACTTACAACTGTGCCATGCATTTGCTACACATATTTCCCCTGAGATAATAAATGATTTAGTCAGTTAGCTGAATGTTGTAGTTGCGGAAAGGGGAGCAATAGAGCGATACACATAGTTCCTATCAAATGTAGGTACCAAGATCATGTTGAGAGATATAGACTATATCATGTAGTCTACATGTGTAGTAAGTAGTAGATATCATTGCATTGCATTGTAGACACACTCAATAAGAACTTATCGTGTTATCAGCTCGCATAAACATTTATGTGTTTGCTCTCTGATTCTGATGCATAAAATTTTAGGTTTATTCGTGTTCTACATTTCCGAACAAGATACACTCTAATAACAGAACATCCTATTTAGTAACTATTGTGGAGCAAAACAAGAAGCAAGAACAACTCTTATGTCTCACAGCTCACACTCACATGATGTATGGTAGAATTTACATGATCAAAATCTTTGATATACTTCATCCGTTTTATTGACGTATTATATGTTTTAAATTCCCAAGGTCGTTTGTCTACTAGTAAGGAGCACTAACCAGAACCTACAAACTACCTTAGTAGGTACTAGGTACTGATAAGAGCGGGTCCCTCTTAGTGGGAAGTGATATTGTGATACGGTGTATAAGATACCTACCCCATAAGAGAACCAGTAGTCAAGGGACCTTGGGTAAGAGTTAAGAAAGTCCCAAGCTTATTTCCATCTGAAGGACTAGACGATATAATTTATACTTATACTAACGAAAATAAGTACTGTCCGTTTTCCATTCTTACTTGAAAGCGTGGGTCAATGTTGATGGAGCACTTTGAAGTTCCCGTATTCCGTATTATGACTTTGTTGCGAATTCGATTCTCTGCAACCATAAATCACTTGTCATATTGTAAGTGGTACAATATGATTTGTGGCTCGACCTACGGTCACTTCTGAAATACAAATAGAAAAGCTTAAAATAGAGATGCACATACTTTGTTGCTGTAGTAAAGATGTACTTTAAAAGTAAAAGATCTGTAGAAGGTACTTTTCTCTTACTGATCGTGTCCAATTCGTCAAGATCTTCTTAAGGGGAAAGCTGAATGAAATACGGAAGGAATGGAATGAAAAAATTTACAATTTCCATGACTAGGGAGGAATTGCATTAGTGAGTCGGTAGAAGTGTGCAAATGTTCTTATTTTCAATCCAATAAAAAAAATGAAAACCATACGCCGCATAGCAATATAATTTACATAGCTACTTATTATAGTAACGAGTCCACTTACCGCAAGCACTTAGCTAATTTTAATTCTATGTACTTATATTTGCGATCAGATTGGGTTCGTCCATTATGCTCTCGTCTAATAATTATTAATTTGAAACATTTTAATTATTAAAATAGTGTTGTAGAACATGAATGCAAATCCTCAATCATAGTTCGGTTGCTTTAAAGTTGACTTTTGGTTGTTGTTTGTTGTACTTTGACAGTGGAGATTGCGCGACATGAAGCGAGCTGGTCGGAAGCAGCAAATAATAGCCCCGACTTTCTCACTGTTGACGAATTCTTAGCTTTTCAGCATCCTGAGGCATCTCCGACTAAATTACTCGCTCTCGTCCAGGAAACTTTCAGTACTTTTGGTACGTGTCTCTAACCCCTTTTGACAGATTACTTACTCTCTTAGTTACTTTGCATATCCCCTAGCTAATGTATATATAATGTATTCTGGGTTTCCCCCCTCATATGCTGCTGCACCATCTGTAAGTGAGGATGTACCTACTCACATGCACTCTCATACCAGCATGTTCAGTGAAAGCAGGAGTACAGTAATCAAAGAATACATAAGAATACCTACTAGTCCAATTTTGCTGAAAGTGGTGTCACGTGTGCGCCACACATAATCGACTTTGCTCTCTCCTTTCTCTCATTATTTCACTTTCCTCTGTCGGGTGTTCATTGGATGCATTATTTGACTAGTTACACTTTCGTTCGTCTATGCACTGTAGCAGCCACAAAAACTTTCTCCATCGTCATTCTGGCTGTCAGCTAACTATAAGTAACTCTTGAGTAACATGAAAGTGAAACGTATTTAATGTCCGGGCAAAAGTATCCTCTCCTATTTTCAAATTTCGTCTCTTTCTTCAATTAGCCCAAAAGGAATTCTTTGTAGTCATTCCCAGTACTTCCCCAGCGCACTGTGCAAACCATTTTAGAAGAGTTTTACGGAGAAAGTTCCTTTTCCTTTCTCTCTCAAAGGATATATAATTTCATTATGAGCCAACAAACTTATCCTGTATGTTCTGTTCTTTTCTACCAAAATTGCAGATTTGGATGCAGACGGAATAATTTCAACGGTGGAGTTTGAAACGACCTACCGAGAAGCAGAAGGGGTCGATCCCATTTACAAGAAGGATATACAGTTAATTGATACAGACCACAATGGACGTATCACCAGAGTTGAATTGATGGTGAGTGGCCACGCTATCCTCTATTCCACCAGCTACAACTAAACACCCTCCACCGTAAATACTCACAGTATGCTCACAGTAGATATAGCGTAGCATTTACCACTACCTTTGTGCTTATCTTTGCACCACACCATAAAGCTGTAAAATATTTCTCTTTGATTGTTGACCAGCATTTGACTCCACAGAATTTCATTTTTCTCTCTCTGTCTCTCTCTCTTTCTCGTGCCAATAATACAAAATAATACTCGTCCAGTGTCTCACCTCTGGAAATTCTAAAAACAAGAACCAAAGCCAAATTCTATTTTACAATTTGGACGACTAAGAATTTAGCTTTGATATTTTGACATTTAAAAATGCCACTTTATTAAATAGCATATTTTTTGTTTGCCCATGTTAACATTCATCATTTTGGGAACTTTATTTGGTCAAAAAGGTAATTTAGGAAAAGTGATTAATTCCACAGAATATTAGAGTGTATGACATTAAGGAGGAGCTCTTCAAATTTCGTCAGACGGTTAATGACACGTTTTCAGAGAACATTCCACACAGAAGAAACCTATTTGCATAAGTATGAACTTGCAGCGTAGACTAAATAAGGGTTTCATAAAATATTTTGCTCAATATTACGTCAATCGGTTAATCCGTTCCCAGTAAAAGTGTGGACACTCGAATGACATGACAGAAGGGTTAGTTAGACAATCCTTTGAACGAACTGGAACTGGAAGTCTAAAACCAGAATTGAGCACTTAATGGATATCTGCAAATGGATATCTTTTGAGTTTCTTGGCTGCATGAGTGGGTTGCATTTCGTTACCAAATATCGCATTATAAGCATCTATCCAGCATGTAAACCACTTCTCTATTCATTCATTCCTTCCCTTCCGTGCGTCTTTTCTTCCTTCCCCACGGACAGGAAATTGGCTTCGTTTCTGGAATTTTTTCCGTGACTCCGATTCACTAAACGCACACGTGAAAAAGTTCAATTTCCGGAGAAAGGATGACTTTCTAGACTGCCTAATGAGCATCAGCAGCGAGTTTCAGAATAACAGTAAAATTTTAAATTGGGGTTCTTTATGGCGGGTGTGTGCAAGACACGCCCTTTCCAGATTCATGTAAGTAGCCATTCTAGATTATGAACGCTTGGCAAAGGGTCATCCAGTTTATTCCTCAGGATTCACACACACGCAGTATATACTACAATCGTATACATTTTGATTCTGCTATCCCGACTATATGCTTTATAACTTGTAACTAAACAATCATTTAATAATTCCTAATGATGCGTTTCTTTCAGAGAAAATTTGTACCTTTGGCTGCATGTTGTAAAGCGCGACTAGAGATTTTGATCTGCGTAAACTTTCAACATGTAATTCTCACATCATTTCATTCTCTCAAAAATAAACATTTGGGTATTCATATCTCTACTGAAAGCCCAAGGGAATTGAATTCGTGGTGACACATCTTTGATAAGAACAGACAGGCACTTTCTTTGCAAATAAGTATGGAAACTGTTGCATTGTAAAATCAACCAAAAATTTGATGTTTACAAGAATTTACTTGCAGCAGTTTTTCCACAATAAATGATACAGGATGAACTACAATATTTTGTGCGCTTGAAATGATTTCGACAGCATTCAATTCACCAATTGTGTTTGATTAGAAATTCTGCGTGACCGCGCAAAGTCAGTCGGAGTTGTTGGCAGAACACGATATATTTTAAGAAACGACAAGTGTTTCGTCTCACGTGGTTTTTATACAGTTATGCAGCATGTTGTGGCGCTCCGATGTATTTCATGAATTTTAGATTGCTTCGATTTCTCTTGGGCTATGTAAAATTCTTTTCTGGCATCCCAAGCCTATCAGGAAAAGGTACTGCAGACGAAAGCTACCTCAAAAAATTTTCTCCTGCTTTTCCTTGACGCTTTCTGTTTGCCACGCCGCCAACCTTGTACAATGGTAATGTTTAGAGCGGGGAAAGTCCGCTTTCACCCCGATATACTATGGACAGAACCAGATGGCTCTATTTGCTCCCTAATTTTGTGCGTGCATCAGCAGTTTCTCCAATGCACACAAAGTTTAGATTAATTAAAACTAATATTGGTTATGTCAATTTCAATCAAACAATTTGTGTTTACCGTGAACTTGGATCTTAATTAAGCGATGTGTGTATTCTCTGTAACATATTTGTAGATTAATCTTATATTTACTTTGTCGATTAAATATTGTATGTTTACTTTCAGAAATACATGGATCCGAGGAATACTCACCACTCAGACAAAGATGCTAAAAGCTTAATTGACCTGGCCGACAGAAATGGAGATGGACGACTCAGCTTAACGGAAGTTTTAAGTAAACCGGCAATCCTACGAACAAAATTTTATGACGTGGGTAGGAATTTACACAATCCTGATTAACCGACTGTGGAAGCTTGTTGCAAGAGTTAATTTATTTGATATTGATATGTAATTAATGTTATTAGCAATTCTGTGAATTTGTTATGAATAGGTATGTATTCATAAGGTGGGACCTGCTATGTTTAATATAAACATCGTCCATTTATACACTCACATATGTAAATATACAATGAAAATCACGTACCATCTTAATTTCTATAGGCACCCTTTTTATAAAACAATATTTATCGTAAGTTCAACGCAATAATCTCCAATAAAAGTACAAGACTGAAATGGGTTTTTGAGGTATTCAAACTTTTGCAGGAGCAATCATCGAACAAAGTCCATTAGACCGTTCCTACATCACCAAGTGCCTATATCACGCTACAATAATAATGCATTCAAAAATATTTAATTTTCCCCAACATGTCCACTCATTTTCTCCTGTCGCTTGATATAGGGACTCGGTTTAGGTGGTAACGGTCGGGATTCAATTACTTGCTTCATTCATGTTGTGAGGGCAAATGAGCATTTGGAATGGATTTTTAGGCATTGATTGATCTTTGCGATTTCAATGCTAATTGGGGTACCTCTTGTGGAGAGTACTAATGTACATGCATGTTTTAGACTGTTTTACAATAACAATAATTGCAATGTTAGTGGTTGTTGGTATTGCGAGACACAAACACAGCACACCACGTCATGAATTTAAATAATTGTAAGATTCACCGTTCACCTCTTGGTAGTTTATAGCCACAATTTTCTTAAGTGGATATGCTGTAAATTCGTGTATTTACTAGTTTGGGTCAGATGAGACATTGGGATTGTTTCCGAATTTCCCAAAACGAATGCAGCTCATGGTAGGGTGTGAATGAATGAAAAAACCTTTACCCTGGCCAAATCCAACAATTCCTCAAAAAAGCCAAGCGAAAACAGAAAAAAACCTAACCTGACCAAAAGCAAGAAAATAAGTGAAAATTCATGTCAGTATAACTCATTCATGCTTCATCCGGTGTTTTGCAATTTGAACAAAAGGCCGAAAATTAATTACGCGTTGTCAGCTAGTCCGGCACTAATTCTTGCCAACGAGGATGTTGCGAAACCACACCCATCTTGGCAATTCAACATGTTGACGGGGATTGGTGGTGCAAAAGGCTAAGCTTCAGCTTCATGAAGACGTGACCCAGAGTATGCTTTAGATTAGATGTACTTTGATTTGATCTGTTTGTAACTTCAACTGCATATACTGAATTTAATATTTTTAATGTATTTTATGTAATAAATGTATCAAAAAACGATTATTAATTAATTGTTCATAAGTAATATTCATTGTCGGATTGTTTAATATCGTCTAGTAATGTAAACAAGAGAAGCATTTTCACGCTTTCGTATTGAGTTTCCTCCAACAATTTCATTCAATCATCGAGGTTTGTAATAATAATATGGATAAATAGCACAGACTGCAAATAGTAAACACCGTTAAAATAACAGCATTTGAAAAAGAAGGCTCAGAATGCTTAGACAATATTATATTCTACTTAACTTACATTTGTTTGTTTCTAGTACTATTCGGATATAGTTTCCATCGTAAAATCACGTGGAATCTATACTTATATTAACTCAAAATTAGTTCACTAACATATCCAGTCATTGCGATTTTGGTATACAACAGGTGACGAAAATTGTATATTACATGGGATGCAGGGAGCCCCCAAAATTGTTAACCTCGACGAGTAAAAGAATACAACGGTTACACTTTCTCTTAAACTGAATTATATGGTATTAAGAAAAGAAACACTGACTACTTAGTAAAGATCCGTTTTGTATAATTGAATTCCGACTTTAAGATGTCTTGAGTAGCATTTTATAAAGTTGCTTACTGGCAAATTGGGCAATAAAGCTGTTGAAGGATATTACTTATAGCGTGATTCGTGATTATTGGTAAGTTATAGCAAAGTTAAATTAATGCTGTTGTTTTCAACGTTTCATCAATGGTTTGTAAGCTATAATCATTCCCATTCTGTGGTTCCAGGCGGTTTCGAAGTCAGATCATAAAGAACTTTAGAAATGCCAGAGACTTTTTCAACTTGTTGGCACATCATGTTAACAACTTCTACCGGCAAATGTTTTCCTGGAATCGCTGGCGTTCCTGAAAAGGTAAAAATTAATAAATAAGCAAATGTGAAACAAATGTTTACTTATTCAGTTATTTGATTTTGCATCTGTCTATTCCATTTCTGGGTTCATTGAGAATCCATTGTGTATGCCTAGCAAAAGAGGCAATCAAAAAGCGAAGCACAGAGAAGCAAAACGTGCTATCATAAATCAGGCAACAATTTTGTTGAAATTTTCGTTGACTTGTCGATTCAAAATTGAAAAATGCTTGTTTATATCTACAGTTAACACTAATTTTTAATTTCAGTTCAAATTCCACAAGAAACAAATAGTTTTGCTGCAGGAACAATTCGACGAATTAGAATACTCAATGATGGAATTCATAACAGACAATGAAATATACTACGTACCCGTCATAAAGTCGTTAGTCACAAACGGCCTTATCACTACAGAACGCATGCAAGAGGGATTTCGGTTCATTGGACCTCGTTCGAAATGCACTGGTATTAGTACTATCGGCATTTGACTGATTTCCTTAGAACAACCAGAGTCATGAAGTACCTGTCATTTAATGATAAAGATTTTGCTGATTAGTTTCACCGTACAATGTGAATTTAATGTAAACTTAAAGTTCAAAGGTGTAGTCGGTCACATATAGATTGAATGATAATTACCTGGTGGGCAAGGTAGTCACATTGTCTAAGCGTAGTAAGGACATCAGGTGTAAGTAGAGTAGCCGTTATTTCGTTAATAGGCTCTTTAACCAATCCACCGAAGAGGTAGCAAACGCGATTGACCGAGTGACAAACCTTTTCAGTGGCAAAGTCAAATAACAGATTGAAATGATTGCTTTCGGGTCTTCAGAACAAATACCCATTTTAATAATCATTGCCATTTCTTTCAATTGAGTATTACCTTTGGGATGATTCTTGCTAAAAACATGAGCTCTTCCCAATCTGGGTTGCCATCAGAGGATATAGCTGCAACATAGGAATACGATCTCTTATCACCCTGAACACCCACACTCCGAATAGGCAGAAGAGTTGATCTCAGCTGCTGCTTAGCTGAGATTCCTTGAAGCCTGACTTTCTCCTCTGCACTACACACGTTTTCTACCCGATTTAATAGCGCATGACTCTGAAATTTGTAAAAATACATTTGTTTAGTAGGTGGTACGCATTCACTTAGACGATTGTACAAATAACACGAATAAATGGAATATCTTGGGGATCAACATTAAGAGAGTACTGAAAAAGTTGAAATGTATTATTACTTTTTGAAGCATGCTGTGATACTCAACTATGAGTCTAACTAGCACTTGTGTTTCAGCAAAATCGTTATCCATGAAGGGTTCTAGGGCACAAATCACTCGGATAGCTAAACCAGGTCCAGGAAACGGATGTCGGTCTACGAGCTCTGGCAAAAGTCCTAAGTCTCGTCCCATCTGTCGAACCTATACCAAATAAATAAATAACACTGATTAGTATTAGCTTTCACCAACTTAATATGAAAACTAAAATAAAACAATTGACTGTAGGGATGAGTGTAGCCATGTACTAAAGCTCTATGAAAATACATGGTTGTTGGTCACCACATGATAATTCATAATTTCGGAAGACTGTATCACCAAAACTTTAGATACTTATAAAGTTTGGTTATCTTATCTTCCAATGTTTTATATATTTACTTAATTTGGCAGGCACAATTGTGAAATTACCTCGTCTTTATGGAAATCCTTCAGAGGTTCCACAACTCTTCCAGCCTCACGCAATTTTCGCACTAGACCAGAATCGTTATGATGTGTTTTAATTGTATCAGCCTTGCCAGAAGCCAAGTGTGACGCAGATTCTATTAAGTCTGGTCTTAACGTTCCTTGTCCTAGCAGAACATCTTCAGGATTTAGGTTCAAGGATGATATCACATTATCAGCAACCTATTTAATAACACATAACATAATGTAATTTTTAATGCAATAATAGAATCAATTAACTCGAACAAAAAACTTGTGTAAACGTACTTGCATAAAAACATCTCCTATGATTTTCCGTTTTTCTTCTGGGTCGGTCACAAAAGAAAGTTGTTTGGAAGGGATCAATTTATTTGTATTATTGGGGTCAATTGGGATATTGGTTGTGCCAACGTAAAATAAATATGATGCTTTAACAACTGTATAAAATTATAATAAAATATTAAGATTTAAAATGATTCATTATATCGAATAAAGATTAGGCCACCAAATCCAGTTACTTGTTACCTTGTATTTTTAGACCTAATCTATTTAAAGACTGTTCCACAGCTTCACTTTCATTTTTTCTCAAAAAACCATTATCAACGTGAACTGCGATAATCTATTATCAATGGGTAAGTAATTATTAGAATTCTGCAATATTATCATGCGTGTAATTCATTTGTATTAACGAACCTGGTCTTCCCTGAGAGCTTTCTTTAACAAGGCAGCACAAACTGTTGAATCGACCCCACCACTAAGCAACATCTATTACAAATAATGAATTGTTAAACCAGTAGGAAATTAAAGACTTCTCGTTGTGGGACGGGACACTTACAAGCACTTTATGATTCCGCACGGTTTCGCGGATATATTCTATACACTGGGTTTCTCTTGACCGCAGTGTAAACACTGGAGTAAGACCTGCTATTTCAAACACAAAATTTCTGAGCATCGTTTTTCCTTCCAAGGTCAAATCTACAAAGAGCATAAAAAATATATATTTAAATGAAATGAACTTGACATAAATTAAAGTGTACATGTATTATAAATTAAAAGTTAGTATTAATAGTACACGCAATTATACGCACAACATTACACACGGGTTGTTGTATTGGTTGTTCAGCGAAAAATTGAAAAAATATCGAATGTGATAGCTATCCCATTCGATACTTTTTCAAAACCACCAAAACAACAACTCAAAACCACAGAGACAAAACCGAAAAGGATCTTGGAAGCGATTTTGAATTGTTGATCGTAAACATCATCTATTTTATCAATTTGACATTTATAGTAACAGTTCTTACCAGTTTCCGGATGGAATTGAACACCATAAATGTTAGAATGATCGTTAGAAATGGCTGCGACTATAGATCCCGAAGTTCCTGAAAAAATAAAAATAAATAAATGTGAAATGTTTACTTATTCATTTATTTTATTTTGATAATAACAATGAAAAGAAACGTGTAGGAGCTCGTGATTGGGGGTTTGGGTTTCGTAGACGCCATCCAGAAATAATTGCTACATATGACAGAAGACTTAGTCTCAACGCACATACCAAAGAATGACTATGAATTGAAAATTGAAAGCTGGGGAAAATTCGGACGATAAAGCGCGCTGTCATCATAAATAAGGTAACAATTTTGTTGAAATTTTCATTGACTTGTCGATTCAAAATTGAAAAGTGTTTGTTTAAATCTACAGTTAACCGTGATTTTTAATTTCAGTTGGAATTCCATAAGGGAACAAGTACTTTTGCCGCAGAAATAATTGTCTTACCAATAACAACGAAGCCATTCCCAACCCTATCTAAACTGTCACCATGAGTGAGCAAAACGGTTTGTGTCTTGTCCAGACCCCTGAAAGAAAATAACACAAATGACATTTACTTAACATTGATTTCGTAATTACATTGGGTGTTATGTGTTCATAGTTCTTGGTCCTTGAAAAAATTTCACAAGATTCGGAGTTTCAGTTTACAATTTCGGAATAAAGATAAATACTTACTTAAAGAGGCGACTTCTATTTTCTAGTTCAACAGTGTATTGACCGTCCTCCCTAGCCTCTTTCTGAATAACTGAACCACCAAATTCTTTATTGATCATTTGCATTCCATAGCAAATGCCTAAAACAATCAAATTAGAGTGATTAGTTAGATATGATGCTTTGTGAGCTTTCACACTGCAGTGTGACTGTGTGATTCAACTCAACGGAGAAACCCAGGCCACTAATACTATAATGCTGATATGTGAATAAATTTTTTCTCGGGCCACTTTTAGCAATAGAAACAACTTTCTTCCCAGTGCACTTTGCGTTCGCTTATTTCTATCAGTTGAATCCTGAACTGCACTAGTTCAGTTCACCACCAACTCCGCTCCGCTGTCAATTCCATTCACACTGCCTGAACATATTAGATAGATATCTATGGACTGAACTCATAATTAAAAGTATATATGGCACCGACAAAGGAAAATTCTGAGAACTTTAGTAATTTGTGCAAGCAAAGATTTGGAAGTCGCCAAAACAGCAAAAGACACATTAACAATGTACATAAAAAATGTTCCAAAGCGTTCCCAAACAAATCAAAACAACACGCTGCTGCAGGACATAATGAAATGGAAAGCGTAATTTTAAGTGCCAGCTTTGTTCTACACGTTGGGTTGGGCTGGATGCTGCTCTTAAATTGTTTAGTGACAACGAATTTCAGGCATTAATCGATAATTTGAAAAATTTCCGTGACCACTTGCCATCTAACGCTCAAATTAATTTGACTTCGAAAGACGTGTCGTACATGCGGGGATTGTTGGAGGTATGCACACATACAATAACAGCTAGCAAGCAATATCTATATTCATTTGTAAAATACTCTTATTTGACTTTTCAGCTTAACGATGCTTGGATGCTTAACAATCCTGAAGATGACAAAGAAGAAGATATCGTAACTGCCATTGAATATACTGAAAAGGAAATCGAAATTTGGACTACAAATTTGAGTATTCTACAATCTAAACTGATGAATTAGTTGGTGGTATTATGTAGGTTGCGCATTTAGTGTTAGATTTTAGTGTTGTAGGATTATAATACAAATTCAATTGAATAAACTAATTAATTGATCAAATATGTACTTACCTAAAATTGGTATGTCCATATGGAATATCATAGGGTCATAGGTGGGAGCATCTTTTTCGTAGACAGAGTTCGGTCCACCCGATATAATTAATGCTCTAAAACATTTACAGATTATAACAAAGGGCACATGAAGACGAGCAGGACATTCAATTATTTTAAAGGTGTCAGTCATACTTGCAGCCACTTCTCCGGATTTGTGCAGCAGTTGTATTTAAAGGCAATATTTCTGAATGCACATTAAATTCACGCACACGCCGGTCAATCAGCTTCCCGTACTGGGCCCCGGCGTCCAGGATGATCAATTGAGGTTCTGACGAGTCAGTTCCATTACCATCCATGTCCACAACATCAATTTCCTTGGTACTGTTGCCGTCCATAACACCATCCTCTTCCTTTAATACAGTTAATAATTCGTTTAATCTATATTTGTAGAAAGTTACATGGAAGAATGTAACTGTAATATTATTACAAAAACTAATATTAGCAATACTAAATGCGCCTTGGCAAAAAATTTCACTCCTCTTCATCTAATACGAAATCACAACTACTGGAAAATCATAATTTTATTTGCAAACAAGTGAAATAACAATTTTGAATTTCCAATTTTCGGCTTCTTCAATCAACGTTGAGTGAATAAACAAATGAAGCATTAATGCTTACTATTTACATTGATAATTAATGTCTCAAAACGCTACAACTACAACCAAGGGTTGTTTACCAATTAGAAGTTTTTCGCTTCTATTTTCATCCAATTTATCAGTTTTTTAAAATTACGATGTCGGAAAACATTCAAACACCAACTTTTTTAACACCAACTTTCAAAAATTTCTCTCCAAACTTTTCAATCACCATCCGATTAAGGTGAACATAAAAATGATGAATGATGAGCACATCCAGAGAGGAGTAAAGGCATTTTACACTAAAGAATATTTTCTTTAACCGTAATTACAATTATTATTCAATTTACTATGTATAATAATTGTTTCAATGAATTTGTCTCTTACTTTACCGCATACCATCCCTATTTTGACGACGTCCGGTTTTCTCCGAAAATTTTAACCCTCCCGGTCCCGCTTCTATTTTTAACTTTAGACAAGTACACTTCATCAATTTCTATATGTATGTTCACTTCACTTCTGACCTGATCCTATTAATGCCATTCAGTCAACAGCAGTAATAACGACACTCTATAATTGATGTTTTGTACATTCACATGTATTCACAACTTGAAATTCTGATCCTTTAGAAATTAAAGTTCACCTCCAACCTGTCGTTCATTCGTTCGACATACTTTTTAACTTTGTCGCCGAAAGCCGGAGTCAATTGACGTTTCTTTCCCGGATAGGTAGGTTGGTTCGGCTGTTTGCTCTCGCTCTATTCCGCACCGCAACGAGACGACTACTAATTCAATATCTTTTCACCAGAAACCATCCAGAAACATACAGTTTCCTCTAACAGAAGGGGATTGATCTTTAGTACTAGAAACATGTTGTTATGTTATGTACGTGTGTGTGTATGAAATTTTATCGGATACGTACTTCAATTCAATACAATTTGTCAGCGCCATTTCTGCATGCGGCTGTTCACATATCCAAACACTCATGATCGTGTCGCTGTTACGTCAGAGGTGAAACATCTCAATTCTCGTTCAACTGTAAAATTATAGGTGAGTCCTACTAGTGACTTAAAAGAAAACTCAAGTATTGGCAGAAATGTAAGAATTTGACATTTTATTGTGCACAATAAAATAATTATCTGTAAAACGTGAAATTGCTGTAAAAATTTTATAAAACAAAATGGCCACTCAACATAATCTTTAATGGGAATTATTTGAGCGATTTCATGTTTAAGCATATAATACGCAACTTTAAGCGTACAATTAGTGTATCTCTACATGCAATGCTTTTATGACCACTTCTTAAGAATAGAACCGGCAGATGGGGATTACCCCACATCCGCTCGAAAGACTCTAAACAGTTCAATAGTTCCGACGGTTTCATCTTCACCAAATAAATGCCTTTATTACCACTACCACCTTTTTTGATGTGCTCCTTGCTGTAATTAAATTTTTCTAATCTGTAAATATGCACGCATTATCAAAAAAGCAATCGTCAAACTTGGATACACAAAATTTTAATGCCTGTAGTTAGCAATATCAATCATAAAAATGTTTAGAAACATGAATCAACTACAAAATTGGCTGCTTCGTAGTACGAAGTTCGTACATTGTCTCAACTTTTA
Source organism: Plutomurus gul (assembly GCA_019776185.1). NCBI lineage: Eukaryota > Metazoa > Arthropoda > Collembola > Entomobryomorpha > Tomoceridae > Plutomurus > Plutomurus gul. The sequence continues at coordinate 5,897 of JABASC010000105.1, read as the reverse complement.
ATGCATTAAAAGTTAAGACAATAGGTAAATAATCAATTAAGAAAGATACCATTATGTAACGTACGTTATTGATTCGTTGCGCGGCGTGTTTAATCATTGTACACATTTACACAAAAAAGAAATAGCATGCACAACATATTTATATATACATATATTTACATAAACTTACATGTGTGATGAAAATACAAAGTAATAAATCCATCAACTATAATAGAGCTTATTATGACTTGATTTTATGATCACATAGTCATCGTAAGTAATAGTTTTTGAAACCGTTCAGTTTCATTATTAATTTGTTGACATATGCGCAACATTTTGGATTCATTTTCCAAGGTTTATTGCTGAAAACTAACTTGATCATTCCAATATATAGGTATTAGGCATAGATGTAATAAAGTGGACAAAGTACATTTAAGAATAGAGTAAATAGACAATATGATATACTCTCAACTATTGTTGTTTACTATTTAGAAGTTTGTATGCTGATTACATAAAACTGGACATGGTATTAAAACTGCACGAAGCGTCCTTGAAGCAATATGGGCGATATTATTATACAGAATAATAGTCTGTAATTATCCAGTTATAAAGTGAAAATAGTTAATAACATTATTATAATGCATCTACTGACTGGGGACTTTGCTACACATAACAAGAGTCTTATTCTCAAAACCGTCAATCCTTCTTTGTCTTTCATACAAGAAAGTATTAAATACACTTTGGGTTTGTCTGGTACGATTTGTTAACTACCATTGCCCACAAATATTCAATTTACATTTCAAAACATGTTCCTTATTAACTGTAATTTTTTGTTTTTTTAATTCTTTCATAATGTATAAAGTATAGTATTCGCACCGAAATAATATCTGCATATTGTAAAGCTATAACATAAGGTAGGTAGGTTAGATAATTAATAATTAGATTCTGTTGTTTTGTATTTCATTTAACTCTTGTAGCACGAATCGCATTATATTACACAGCGTTCATAGCGAATAGACCCGCGTCAAGTCTCATAAATTTCTGAACATTTTTATTGACAGGTAAGTAAGCACTTTTGTGAAACAATAGTTGACACATTGTAACAAGCGTAAACATAAAACTATATTGACTTTTTAATACAGGCTTTCCATCATGTGTAATGATGACGTACAACATGAAGAATACAGCGGGGTCATGCAAGTATATAATTCGGAAACAAGGATACAAATCTTGAGAATTTAGTATGAGAAACTAAAACAGATATAAAGAAAAATGGATAGGCATTATTTCATAATGTTAACCTTCTACTGCAGTACCAGGCCGATTTCATTTGGAGTTACAGATGGGCACTTCCAATTGTATAGATAGTATTGTAGATTTCCATCTCCCACGCCAAATTTTAGATTTTCAAGAAACTCCTTGTTGTCCATGAGGTCTAACGCGTTGAACACGTCAAACCCGTCCTAAAATGGTAAACATAAAAGTTTTTTTAAATGCCACTCACAAACAAATGTGCAATTCGATTACAACATTCAGTGGCAGTAGCTTACATTTTTGGCAATGATTAGTGCATCGTGCATTAGTTCTTGAAGTGTCATAGAAGTGGCGACGTTATAAAAGGCATATGCTGCTTTAATAGATTTATGTACTGGATTATTGACTACTGTTGATGGGAGAGTATAGAAACTGATCATATCTGTTGACAAAGTGAAATTCAAGGAAACAAATAAATGGGACATACCCTTAAGCAAATTAAACCCTCGTGAGGCTCGTGAGGGTTAAAACCAAAATAAAATGGGTACTTTTTGTTACCAGTTATTGCTCCATCTTTTTCAACCACGTACGAGTCGACAATTCGATCTCGAGGAAGGAACCAATGCTCAAACTCATCCAAATCGAACATTGGACTTAGCTTAAAATTTTCCAGGTATTTTGCAAGTAACTTATGAGCGCCAGGAATATCTTGTGCTGTCAGTGTCCTCAAAAGATTACATTTGGGTTCGTTGGGTAATCTGAAAAGCTTGACCGTTCGTTGTAGCGTCATATTGCGTGTCAAGTGAGAAAAACGTGTCTCTATTAGCTTCTTTGGGTTAAGGGAACGATGCCAGTAACGACAAGTAGCGATAGGCTTTGGTAGCACGACGCCTGCTGTGTAAACGGCTTGAAAGATTCCGTGAACATTAACACGTCTTGTTATCTCACGAATCAAAACTGGTGCAACTCGTTTAGATCGCAGTTTTTTGTGGACACAGAGAAAATTGATTTCTACAATCCTCAATGGTCTAAAAGTCATAGAAATATTAGTTGATTTATTTACGTAATACGAATTACACTACACATATGATAAATAAACGTTAGTTGGATAATTACTTTCCATGAATGCTTATTGTGGCAGGAATGGCGGATATAAATCCTATCAACTTTTTGTTTTTATTAACACGCACACCACAATGCCACTCTAACCGCCAACCAGGCGGCTTCAAAGCCCTAAAATTCACAATAGATTGAAATCACAAATTAGCCGCAATGTATTTTTTATGTTATTTATTACCATCACTGTGCGACAATAGGAATAGGAAGTAGTAGGAAGAAGTACATGCTGATAAATATCAAAAACGACACCGACGACTGACGACGACGGTGATGGTCCGTCGTTGAACACTTTTCTGTTTATGTTACAAACTGCATAAATAATTTTACCATTTAAGAAAGTCGGAAGGATAATCAAATCGAAAAAGGCAATCATCATCTTCAACATAATTTTCACTTAGTAGGACATAGAGTTCTTTCAGCTATCATAAAAATATGCGAGACAAGTTTAACATTAAGTTCTGTTCTGGACTCTTTCGAATTCATTACTTTTTACTTGAATTAAGTGTTACTTACAACAATCGGGTCTTCTAAATCTAAGGTATCCCAACTAAAACCATCTGGGAGTGAATAAGGCTCCTGTCGAATCAACTCTGCGGGTGCATTCGGTTCTATAGGCTCATTGGTTTTTATATCTTCATCTGAATGTCAGTGTAGATTGAAGAACATGAAAGTATAAATCGTGAAGAATTTATTAATGAAAAAATGACAAATGGAAAGCAGTGGCGGACCCGGGGGGACAGACGGACGCGGTTGTCTATCCATGTTCATTTAGAAAATTTTAAGGAGGGGGCGGACTCGCATTTACCCCTAGATCCGCCTCGGATGGCTAATTAATTTACCCATTTTAGGCACAGGTTGTGTGGACCAAAAATCATACGGTCGATGGAGCGCTTCCTCTGTAGTTCTCGGGGGTCTTTGTTGCAATTTCATCATTTTCATAGCCTTGCGAAGTTCCTGTGTGGCAATAGGGACAGTAATGATTGTAAATAATTCGATAGAAACGTCACTTGGCAAAATAAATGAAGGGTATATTAAACAGGATGTGCAGTAACTAACTGTAAATACTGTAACACGTAACTGAATCAGTCAATCAGTGTTTAGTTTTTAGTGTCAAACTTAAAATGTTATTAGTAGGCAGATGCAATGTTAACAGTTTGTCCAAGAGCCCAATAGAGATAACTGTCAACTGTATAGGATAACTTGGTTTGCCAAAACGCACAACGCAGAGAACGAGGGTATCTGGGTAACTATATCTACATAATATTTATATTCAAATGAATGAAAATACTAGTACTGCATTACGTCCAAATAAATTATGTTGGAAGATTCCGTTCCACCACGGGCAGCCAATTCTTGATCGGATATACTAGCATTGGAATCAGACAATCGTGCAGTTCCATTTCCAGCTACTAACTGAGTATCCGCTGAATCACTTTCTTCAACGACATCACCGGCTTCTTCCTTTTCTTGCTTCTTCTTCTTTTTCTTTTGCCTAATCCCACAACAAGTTCAGTAGCCGTTGTACTTTGTAATAATGTATAATATAAAACGTTCATGTCAATTTCAATTATCATACTTTTTTGATATCTTGCTATTTTCTATATTTCCTTTATCCGAATATTGGTCCCCATCATCATCGTTATCATTATGATTGTTCACCAATTGCTCTTGAGGTGGATCCATTTTTGCTGTAGGCAACGAGCCACTAAAATCAACAAGTACTGCATTAATGCAAAGCTCAGTTCGTTGGATTAAAGATCAAAGTGTGATGTTTGTTATTGTACATTATCGGCTTAACCATGTAATGTAATGGGTGGCGTATGAAAGTTGGGTATTATGGGTGTTGAATCACCACTCCCCAGTATCCCCAGAAGGAATTAAAAAACACAGGAAGGATAAGGTTGACGGGGAATGGGCGAACGTTATAAAAATCAACGTTACAAGGACAGCAAAATTCCACCCATCCAGAAATTTTGAAATTTAGCCATTGCATTTAATTATCATGTATGTACGTAAGGAAGTATACTTTTCATCGCGGAAGAGCAACTATGAAAAAAATTATTTACCCGAAAACGTCACAAATTCTCCCCCGAGTTGAACTAAATTCTAAAAGGTTTTTATTGAAAACATTTAAAACAAATAATGAAATTAGTATAAACACGGTTACAAAGTTACAAACACGATATTTTGATGAGGTTGTAAGTTTGCAGTTTTTAAACCACACGGTTAAATTGAGTATATGTTTTGAGTTTTGGCGCTCTATCCTATCAGTAGGCATTCAATCGAGCCATTAGATGACACTCACTTCAGTGGATTTAGTAAATCCGTAATTTAGTGAATATATAATACATCTTCAAAGCGACTATCTGCCTCACTTCAAGAACGGGACGAGACGAGACAGCTAACGAGTTCAGCCGAAAAGGTACATTGCATAATATTTAAACTTGCGAGAATCCGTATTATCCTAATCCGGGTGCATACGTAATGTCAGAATTATGTATCTCATATACAATAATAGTTTAAAATCTCTTTAGAGCACTTAAATAAACACCAGTAATTTTTTATCGTGTAATACTGTGTTCATAATAATATGTGCATGGTGCCGGTCTTGTCGGTTTTTAGTTTAAGGTGACTTATAATATAATGCTAATCATATTTTTGTCAGAAAGTCAACATGAACGGACAATCAAACGAAAATTCGGGTCCCAAATGGCTTCCACTTGATCCTAATTTTGGGACAGTAGCTATTCATGCAGGGTACAAGGCTAAAGAATGGAATTATGCCCCGGTTGTACCTCCTATTTCATTGTCAACCACATTTGAGCAAACAGCCCCTTCTGGGCATATGGTAAGACCACAAATACATAAGAATGAAACATCCCAATGCACATAAAATAAAAGACAACATGATTACAATTGGGTTAAATCCGAGTATGTCCAAATTGATCACAGAAGCATTTTTGAAATACATGATAAATATGCGGAGAGGGGACATGTTTTGAATACTGTGTATTTTAAAATATCTAGTAACTGTAGTTTTAGTAGTGCACAATTCAACGCAACAACACAGTCAGAGTCCAGAGTCAGTATTAGAACAAATAGTATTGCGTACATGTAAAACCATGTAAACCAAAATAGAATTTAAACGAGTCAAATATTCCGCGTTCATGCAAGTATTGTCTGATAATGTTTCAGAGTTTAGAATTAGCACCTCTACGAATTTATCTTATAGTAAAAGCAACAATGAGAGTACAGTCAATTATACAATCGATTTTACATTTACAATTTATTACCATCATACAATTTTTATGTCTATTTGCATTTTGCATTTATTTTACATTAGTGTGGTATACTGCGACGACTCAATCGCCACCATCATCAGGTACTGAAAATGCGCTTTTGTTTTTACAAAGGGGTTCAAATACAGTAGAAGTGGAAATCCAACTCGTAAAGTGTTGGAAGAGAATTTAGCAGCTTTGGACAAGGGAAAATACGGTAAACAACAAATAAAAATTATTATGAAGGAATTAATTTAGCAAATTTGA
>JABASC010000104.1:0-67725 GCA_019776185.1 Plutomurus gul | reverse complement strand
ACCCTGGTTTAAACACAGTTTATTTAACCAGTTGGTTTTCAGAGTTGAAATTGTGCTGGCTGAAGCACTCTGTTGGCACACTTCTGAAATAAACAGCTCTATCTCTACAGCTTTATCATGGAGATAGCTTTGATTTTGGGTGGAAAATTAAACACTATTTTGTTACTTCCTAGTGTGTACTATATTAATAACCAGGGTTCGATATGGCCCGAGCAATAGCTGGTTGACCTACCTTGTGGGTGGGTAGGGGGTAGGTGAGCAATAGTGGGCAGTTCCAAATACTCCATAATATATTACCTTTTATAGTAATCCTTGAATATTCTTGAAGTTGCAAAATTGCTACATTATTATTATGATTATTCAAGTCAATTAATTTGCATATTGGATAGACATAATATTATTTCGGGTCAGCACTTCTGTTATGAAAAATACTTCAAACCAGCGAGTCTATCAATCACAAAATTAAGAAACAGAAAAGGCTGCATCTAAAAAAATTAAATACTAACAATAAAGGAAATTTAGGAAAAATTAAAATAGCTTTACATTTGTAGATTTATATCCTTGCTAGATGTCTATGCCTTGCACATACTGCCATATACTAAGGATATGTATTTGTAGTTACTACAAATATATCCTTAGTATATGACATACTGCAGGTACAGATTGCAGAGAGTGGAGCAAAAAGTCTACTACTGCTACCACTATAAAATATTGATAAAAGTTGTGGTTTATATGTAGAACTAATTTCTTTGGTTTGCGTAATAAATAGTGCGATTTAGCTTTCGCCCGGAACTAACAATTTTTGTGAGTGGACAATAGTGGGTAATACGCACTATTGACATCTACCCAGTGGGTAGGGGGTAATGGGGAACCCTGCTATAAACCACATATTATAGAGATCGTAACTACATCGATTTCCACAAATTTTTGTCAGATTTGCTCCGTTTTAGTAATAATCCAAATTAGAAGTTTTGAGAAAATTTCTCGATAAGACGTAGGAATTTATTGCACAGAAAATAACAATGCATGAAACCACAGACCATCATAAAATTTGTCAGCCTACTGTTCAGGCCACACTTTGTAACAATGACATCTTACAAGTAGAAAAGTACAATCTGCAGAAGAAAACGTCAATTTGAAATTTAAATGACGATCACAGCAACAGATCAGGAGTTCATATCCAAGTCGAACATATTGCGACTGGACAAATTCTTGCTCAACTTCCTCAATTCAATACATCGATTCCCAGACTGACTTATGTACGTTCGTGAAAGAGAAGTTCCTCACTAATGATGTTACATCTCAACACATTCACATTACCAGCAGAAGAGCCAGTAGTGATTATTAAGCCTTTACCATATCTGCTTATAATTCTATTGAAACTCGTCTCTCACCAGTGTGTACACATAACTCATGTTTAAATCAGCCCAAACCGAAAGCCTCGCCGTAAGTACTACAAGTGCATTGCCTTTCTTAACTTCAGTCACTTAAAGTGAGCAAGTGGGCAACTGGCCGCATCCCCAAAGTATTCCCATTCCTTATACGGTGCATACTTAGGCAGACACTACACGTACACATTACACACACACACATACATCTGAAACCAGTAAAAACTAACCAGAGAACCTTTTACCTCATTTGTGACTGGAGGCAATGCATGGAAAGAGAGGAGTACACAGCAACCTGCTGCTAAGCTGTGTCTGTAGTCAAAATGCTCGCTCACTCTAACTGCATCCCTACAACAACAAGTCAGTAAGAATCTGGCCGGCCTCGGAGAGAGATCCTGTCCCACAGTTCTCTCTCCCCTCATATCACATATTATTATTTTGTTTTTGTTTGCCTTGTTTAAAATTTACTCGTGCTAAGAGTACGGGAACTAGATTCGATTCATATCAGTTCAAATACACACAAAGTGCTGTGGGTCTTTATATTTAGTAGCTTTGTGCTATCTGAAACAAACAGAAGAGCAATAAATATCTTATTGGAAAAGCTTATCAATTTCTCATGCAAACAGTACTACTAAAACGTATACGTTATTTAAAAGACAGTGGAAAATACGTATTCACAAAGAAACTCTTCAAACAAAAGACGCTACACTTGTTAAGAGCGTAGTGCACAGTACCTCGTACATAAAGTGTTTACAACGTTTGTGTCCCGAGTGTCAAAGAAATGGATCGTAAAGTGGTGCGTCGATAAGCCTTATCGTATCCGCAGCCCTTCCCGAGCAGACACACATTGGAGCGCATGTGTTTGTATGTGTACTTACTGTGTACACAATGTTACGAAAACCTAGAAGACAAGCATGAACCGAACTGTGTAACTTGTCAATCGTTAAACTATTATGGATCAGTACTTATTTCCTAGTTCTGTTGGTCATACCAAGTGAAATGATAGAAACAGTGGGTTGTGGTAATAGGCAAAACATTAGTACATATATACACATTCACTACCACCTTATATGTATGTTGCAATAAAATAAAATAACGCACACGAAGAAAAAGAGACAGAGACAGAAGGAGAATTTGACTATTGGTTTGTAGGGTTAGAGAAGAGAAGAGAAGTGTGTGGTGAGATGTGAAGAAATCTAATCAGTCCAAGACTTCTAGAGTGAACCGGACATTTGCCCGCCCCTTGTAAGTCGTCCATACACAAGGAAAAAAATGGGATGGACACTGACTGAAGTTTGATAAACTGGCACAAACACAAAGAGAGAAGTGAGTGCACGAGGAAAAGTAAATAGACTCTGGCCGTGACCAAATGTGCGCTCAAGCAGATAAAACCGAAATTTGAGAGTGTAAAATTAGACTGGAAAACGTGGTTGCATACACGGAACTGTGAAACAAGTTGCTATACCTTCGAACACACCTTTCTTCAGTTTTTTCTATATATTTGGTGTGCGGTGGAGGAATGGAATTTTAATACTTTCAGTTAAATCCTGGGTGCTTAGGGAATGTGAGAGTGGTGTGCGTGAGTAAGAATAGAGTGCCGACCGGTATAAAGGGCATCGGGTTTTCCACTTTAAACATCAAAATTTGATTTTGTACATGCTTATGACCGGGTTGAGCTGATCAAGTTGCTCTTTCTGTTTCTTTCTGTGCACCGAATTCGAGCTAATTGGAGTGTCAAGAGAACATCAACATCTGCCTTGTCTCATCCCGGCAGTCGTGAACCATCTTCCTTCCCGATCCTGTTCCCTCCGTTACTTTTTACTCTACATATATATATTACAATTATAACCATCTCGAGAAATATTCAATTAACGTTATATAAACAGCCTTCCCTACAATTAGAGCTAGTTAGCAAGAATTTCCTTATGCAGTGATTACCACTTTCCCCTATAGTCTGTTATTATGAGAAACTCCGTCTCCCTTTCTAAATACTATTGTAGGTACTGATAACTGTATACATGCAGTAAAACGTGAATTTTCTTCAAAGTGCCATAACTTGTGTACAAATCGTTAAAGAAAACAACTAGGAATTTTTTCTCTCTTAAATCTGAGTTGACGAGAGAACTGTAAGCACTCACAGGTGACAAGCGTATCAGCAGGTGATTTTCCACGGGAAAACCACTCTCGCACCTGAAGTCAACCTCGAAGCATTCGAATAAGATGCACGACTCTGCTTTTCGACAATTGTCTTTAAACTCATAGGCTTTTAACGTCATTTACATGTCACAATATCGTAATTGGATCAGCGAGTGAGAAAACGAAGCAAAGATGAAGTTGGGTCGCCCACGGTGCTATACTATCTACCCCCACAAGGGCCTGCTTGGTGGTGGGGGTAGTTTCCATTTCGCAGGGAGTAAAAATTATCGCCACGTGTTTGCACTAGCAATTATTTCTTGTACAGTAGTCCTATATCAAATATCAGTCACAGCCATAAGTAGCAGCAATCCTGGTAACAAAGACAATCTCTGCGAATTCTGTGGTTATGACGCACAATCAGACTCATATGCTAATTCGAACGCCTTGAGCATGGGAACTGGAGCAAAAGACAAAGGCTCCTACGGAGTAAATATGACGAGGCAGCAGCAAAAAATATCTTCACCGGAAGAGCCATCTGCTAATAGTAATTATTATGAAGATGACTACATTAGCAATAACAGTAAAAAAGTAAAGTATAATGTTACACGTGACACTAGTGACACTAACAATAATGCTGTTATTAATAAAGATGGGAAACAAAGAACGAAAAAACTTAAAGTGAAAACTAGTGCAATCAGCAAGCTCAGCAAATATCGCCAGAAGCTGCTAGACAGTATTTTTCTCAGTGTGAAGACAACAAAGAGATTTCACGAGACCAGACTCAAGCCTATTCTACAGACATGGTTCAACTTGGCAAGAGATCAAGTAAGTTATACACTTTCATCTCATATCATTATTATTATATTACTTGTAATGCATATTATAGTTCCACGATTACGTTAGGTCTGCTGGTGGAAAATATTCTGCTGTCTTGTATAGAAATCAAATATTCAGCACATCTATTTTATTATTTAAAAACTCACACGTTCACAGTACTAATACCAGAGTATACTTAATTCCGTTGTGAAACTGTTTTGTCGAGAGGTAATGTGATAATTTCTGGTTCTTCCACAGCTTCTCTTATTTTCTGGCCTGACAATATAAATACTACGTATAGGTCTAGTACGTTTAATTTGCTGCTTAAAGTGTGAGTGATTTGTTGTCCAACATTTACATGATATTCTGTATAAGGATTAAGTTCACAGTTTCTATTGTGAATGCAGCGGCAGAGACAAGTTTGCGTTGTCCTGTTTGACTGGCTTTAAGCCATACAGCAAGAGCTAAGGGCAAACAGAGATATAAAACTGTCAACTCGCTTATTTCCTCGGTCATTAAAAGCGACTCTTCATTTGTAAACAACCCATTGGCCATTGGCTACACAATGACTTGATGACATTTCCCTTTGGCAATTCTTATTAGCTTACTCTCTTCTCTGACATGACTGTGTACGAATTTCTCCTTTCTAACAGTACTCACTCAAGACAAGACTCACAGAGTCATAAAATCTTACTGTTAGTATAAATTGCATTAGTAATGATTTGTAGGCTCAAATTCCACGTACGACGATTCGATTCGAGTTACTCGTGTACATGTAACATACATACATACATGTACAAGTCAAACAAATAAATAATTCTGTTTCGCGATAAAAAAACAATCTATGTAGCATGCAGCATACGACATATTATTGACTGCAATTGTAAACACGTCATGTTAATGTCAGAAAATACTCCTGCTCACTACTTAGAAGAAACTAACGGTAGAACATGGCCAACTTCCATATGAATATATTTATTTTGGATGTATTTTGTCCAATTTTTTGTTCCAATCTTCATGCACGACTGCCTAATTTGCGTATAATTTATCCGTTATGGTTGGCTACCTGCCTTACTTTGTATGTAGATACAAAGATACAAGGGAGCCGGTCTTATTCCATTGTATTCGGCGCAAACTAGTAAGGTAGCATTATTACAGCACTGCAGACACATGAAAAACGTGCATCTTTCTCGTGTAACAACTATTTTCCGTAAGTTTATCTGGTACACCGTGTGTTCTATAGGATACGACTGTGTTATGTAATGCAGGTAGCTGTGCCATGTCGCTTCCTATCATTATTATCATTACAGAGACGATCTGATTCGATCAGATAGCTTTCTCTCACTCTGAAATTGTATCGACGTTTAGTCCGCATAATAGTGCCACACCGAAATATTAATGCTGCACTTAATTAGACACTGCAGCATTCAAATGCTTCGTTTAGTAGTGGAACAAAACTAACAATAAGTATATAGATTATATAATGCTGTTCCCACTACTCCACTTTGATACACCCACCAATTTCTATTTCTTTCAATGATACGTGAGTTAATTCCAATGTTCTCTTCCGTTATCGCTTGTCGTGACCTTTAACAAGATATAACACCCATCACTGGTGCTCTGCATGCATCTAATAACGATGAATCACACTCGCAACAGCAGTGGCGTGCCTGTTGTGTTTTAATGCAGTAAAAGAGACAGACGGTGCAGAATTCTACTCGTAAATATTATATTAAAGACAACCGTATCGGGTTCCCTTTCCCCAACTGTCCAGTTCCGTCATTCAGTTTTCCTCGTACAGCGCCCTTTAATTTCAATAGGAGCGATATAGAATGATGAACTGATGTATTGAATGAGTGCCACAATAAAGTTAAAAGCAAAAGTAGTACCTCCTTAGAAATAATAGCGTTATTGAAACGATTTCAATTTGGAACATTATTAAAAGAGATCTTTTTATTATCCTTTTGTGACCGAGTTCATTTGTACTTGACGCTTTGAAAGAGTGCACACAATTGTAACTATTCATACATGCGATATATAAATGTTGTGCTGCACAAGTGAAAGAGAGGAGGGTGGCTGAGAGATGGAAAGAGAGAGAGAGACGAGTGGTGGAAAGTAAGGCAATAGAAAAAGGAATACAAAGCTACAATACTAATACTGTGTGTACAAATGTAACGCAAGTGTTTTGCTTTCCAAAAAATACAGACAACGAGACAAGTTCTTTTCAGTTTGAAGATGTAAACTTATGTCGATTCGTTCGTAGTGTACAGATTCGGCCCACATGGACATCGACATGGTATTGTACATGAACTGTACTGATTTTATTTTACGTTGACCTCGTTATGTCACGCATTTGCTAGAAAAAGTATATTATGTTCCTTCTCTCCATAATGGTTGAAAGCTTGATGGGTATTTGTACTCTCTCTCTATATTGGTAATATATGTTAGTTAGTATTTATATAGGGAGATGTAGGCGTTCCCTCGCTTTACCTTTTCTTCCCTCCAAAAAGAAATTGTGAGTCTAATCGTTCTGTTTCCAGTTTCCATCATCTCACTAACTCTAAGTAGATAGGTATTTATTGGTGCTGTGCAGTGGTTATTACACATTGTGATGGTAAGGACCTTGCTGAAGGAATTAGAACAGAACTGAACAGAAACAGAAAAACTGGAAATTGTAGAGGAGAGCACTAAATGAAAGATGAAAAGGTTCGGTTCAGATCGCTGCAGCCGAGTTTAAGATCCTAGAGAGAGTAGTACTACATGAAATAAAGTACCCCAAGCAAAGGAAAATGGTGAGTGAGTGGGAGAGATTGCGTATCATAAACTATTTTACAGGCCCTTTTCAACTTTTGAGGGTCCTTTGAAAGTTTGAAGCTCATCGACTCAAATTACATTGGATACTCTGTTGTGTGTGCAGTGTGCATACATGCAACTAGATTACCTACAACTACAATTATAGTGGGGATCCAGTGAGAGCTTTTACTAGCTTCATACTTGTACATATAAGCCGCCTAATACAATACAATTGGTACAATGCAGTCACAGGGAGGTATTATTGAACTGTGCGACTTGCCGTACATTCAAAATAACTAATTCGGACTGGACGTAAATATTGCCGAGTGTCTAAACAAAATGGGACTGACTGAGTAAACTGAAATACTATCTATAGGTACACTGTACGCAGTTGTAGGTATGACTATTACAAAGAACTCCTTGTTTAATGTTTCTTTTCGTTTGGAAATCGGGTTCTTTAATCCCAAGAAGGCTTCGGTACACTTTTATGCTTCCATATTCGATATTAGCTACACTACCATCAATATCGCTTGTAACTTTAGAATTTTTTGTACTTGTATCGTGTGTGTTTACATTTGTACACTATCGGAAGACTTTAGTGTGGGCAGCCTTGTGTAGGATTTACTATTTTGAGTATTATAATTGGTGCAGGTTACCTACTTACTACTGAAATCTCTTTGAACAACTTTCCGGAGTTTTTAGCTTCAAAATAGAAAACATGTGGAAAAGATTGAGCTTTCAACTGTTTAGAAATGCCACATTAGCTTTCTGAATTTTTTCTGCGTGTTTTTTATCGTTCTGTTTCTCAGTCAGTGTGCATTTACTTGGAAAAGCTAAGGTTACATCCAAAAATCCGTTCTTGTAAGATATGTAAAAATGCCAGGCCTGGTGGAGAAACAAATCCTAATGTGGTTAGGACAGAACCAGGAACAGGCTATGTATATAACTAACTATTCTCTGTCTGTACACACAACAGTCGATAATTTATGTAGCAGCAGTGCATAGTGGTGATTCCCTTTTTGCAGTTCATTTCAATTCTCTGTCGATACACATTTAAGTATATAGTGTAATCATAGGCTGCTGCACGGAAGAGAGACACCAAGTAAATCCTGTTTGACTTTTACAGTGAATTTTGTAGAAGACCTAGTATTTGTACCCCTCCGAGTATGTACTTACCCAATCCTTACCCAACATGAAATTCTTAAGAAAATTGTTGTAAGAAGGTTAGCTTAAAGGGTACTTTTGGTTCAATATGGCTGACCTGGCCCGCAGTAACTTGTCAACGTCAACGTCAAAAAGTGGACGCTCTTGTTGTGTAGTTAGTTGAAGGAAATGTTACAGCTGCCTTTTATTATTTCTTTCAGCCGATCGTACAAGTGTATCATGTCAGAGCAAAGAAAATGAGCTTGACTATTTTGATACCCTGTAGTAGATAAGCCAGGTACTTGTTCACCTTTTGTTTCACTTTTACGCGTAACATTCTAATTAGTCTCACTTAAGAGAGTTTCAGGGCTGAATATAATTTACAAGTAAAAGCGTTGTTTATGTCGTCGACATGACGTGGTGAAGATTCCTCTGTCTACTAAAGTGCATTCAAATTACCTTTGTGTGCTTTTTCAAATGACCAAATCTTTTATATTGCATAGAAACAATAGAATTTGTGTAAACTTTTCACTAGAATTTTCTGTGATTTACCTTTAACTGATTCATCATGGTTTGGTGACACAGGCAATGGATTTTCACGCCTTCTCATGCTTGGCTTAGTGGAAGATTTATTGGTATTTCAAAAATCCTTCTGCCACCACTGATGACTAGTCAGAGCCATAGTGCACGTTTACAATGTTATGTTGTCAGTGTGTATACTATAGGTCCACATATTTTCAATCATCATTAATATGGAAAGTTCTAATACTACCAACACACACACTGACATGAGTATTACGCTACGGAGGCACCATCCATCAAATCCAAATGAAAAATGACTCTTTGTTTTAGCTTTCAAAAAAGAAACGATGAATAGACAAGTTGGAGCCAATAACCTCACTTCTCTTTTTCAAATGACAATCCTTACATAAGTACTTAAAAACCATACAGGCTATAAAGCTTATAGTAGCAGAAGTACATGCAAACCAAGCAAGACGTCTTCACACTATGAACCGTGGTAATTTGTAATATGCAAAGAAGGAGGAACTATTCTTCCATATACATTCACCTATACATTTTTTACATCATCCATCTCCACTTAAGCTCGGCGTCCTTAGAATTTAAATAGAAATAATCCGAGCTTCAAATACTTTTCTTCTTTTCTATCATTCATTTACCAAGACGGATACGAAAAGGAAGAAGCTCGGATTTAATATTCATCTTTCAAACTAATTTAAATATGCTGGGTATACAGTATACACATACGAGATAGATTCCGAGATAGTCTCCACAATTTTTAGTACTGTAGGTTGTGTAGGTATTGTAGATCTTTTAGCGTGTATTTAGTATAGTATAACCACCATCAAAACTTGTAAGTCTGAAGGAGCATTAGAGTAAGACAAGTCGTTTATACGAGATATGTGTGTATAGAAGCAGCATTAGCCACGGAGATTGACTAAGATGAATTATCGAAGGACAACAAGAATTCAATTCAATGACGGGGGCTCTGTCTTTCTTTTAAAAAGCATTAATCAGCTTCACTTCACTGTCTTACATTACACACGTCTTTAATTCTTCTCTCGTTCTCCTTTTTTACATCTACACTTGCTATTTCATATCTCATGTTGCTGTCTGTGGGGCGACCAACTTTTTGACCACTCTCTGTGTGCGCAGAATTATAAGAGTTTGTTTGCCGATTGGTGATGGTACTCCTCTTTAGCTTTCGTTTTAACCTGCAGAGCCTCTTGGTCTGCGGTATACGTAATACACACGCATTACATATAACATACGAAGCCTTAATTAGTACCAGCTTGGCTGTAGTTGACTTATTTTTGACAATGCAAAGGCGCACCAAATCGGCCATTTTGGTTAATGGTCCATCGCTTGCAGGTTGACTTGCGTTTCCACTGCATCTACAGTTATGCATATGTATGGTACAGCCGTCGTACATGCCGCCTTTATAGGTACAATGAGGAAAAACCTACTGCTACATGCATACAACGCCTGGACAGATGAGCACCTAATTTCATGTAATAATATATGCAAGGAGCCTAGAGGAGAAAGAATACAAAAACTCATGCATATTCATTTGCCATCACATCATTTCATAAGATGATTGCTAAGCAGTTTTTCCTTCTTGGGTGAAATGAAAAGTACATAAACCATCTGCCTACACTGCATTCGAAGCGTTGGAACTTTTGACGAGACACCAAGAAATAATATAATCTTATCCGATGCTCACCACAAAGAACATGCCTACTTTGTCTTTAGCTTTTGCTTATGTAGTACAATATAGCTTATCTTGTATGTTCGCATATTTATATTGAAGCCAAGGCACTAGTCACACTCATGCACAAAGATGGTTGATTTAAACGCTTACATATTAGCTACAAATAGACTGAAAAAAATCTGATCTCATATACAAAGATCCAGCTTATAGTAGTGAAAGCGTTAGGAATTGTATGGCTGATTAAAGTGGTGCGTCGAAGAAGAACATCAAAGGGTTCCTGCACTTTTGACTGCATTGTCTACATTTGAATTAGCGAAATGAATGTGGTGGATTGAAAAAAGATTTAACACTGAAATCCAAAACCACGTCCCAACATCATTAGTATTAGCAGGGTATACAGTAGATTGGAGAAGGGTGTGTAGCAATGTTAACGAAGTGCTACTGTCAGGCCAGTTCTGCTCTGCATTGAAAAGGGTAGGATTTATTTGCCTGGCCAAATTGAGAGACACAAAAGAACGTATGTAACATAAGGCGCCGGCTCCTTTTGCCAAGCTGGAGGATTGATGATGGCGCTTCGTAATTGTAAACAGTAGCTGAAAGCTAACTAGTGCTCCGTGGCGGTTGCACAGATCCAATGACCAGATCAACCGAGAGTTGTATATAATGAAATGTAAGGTCCTGATAGGCTTCTACTATCTAATGTTAATTTTGTGGACCAAAAAAATCTAAAGATCTCAAGTACGTCGTTGCAGGTAGTCTTTTGATGTGGACGCAAGAAATGTTAGGTATTTGCAACCGAAATGGATGCCAAAAACTGCAAGATAATCTAATCCTACTTGCTGAGCCCCTATATCGAATCGCAGCAATGCTGGTGAACAAGTTTATTTGGTGGCGTGTCAATTTTCGAGTATCAGCTCTCTGTGAAATATAATCTTGTCCTGTCGTCGGGTTGCACAAACACTTTCAACTGCTATCCAATATACAAGGATTGTAAAGTCACTTTTGTGTACAGATATTTATTCTCCTGTATTAGAACCAGTTCCACATATCTTAGCTGCGTTCACGATCTCTGCAGAATGTAAAGAATAAATTCTATTTGCAATTTTGCAAATACCCATGCGAATCTTAAATTCATATGCTTGAAATAAATAAGTGCACAACGTAGAAAATTACAAAATTCGTGAGCACCATGTAAGGAAGAATCGACACAATTTGACATTTGCATTATCATGTTTGTTAAAAAGATAAGCACATGCAGCACAATAAATAAAATCTTGGTGTAGTTTAATCTAAGTTTATACTGAACTATGAAGAAAATGATCTTATATGGTATCAGAAACACATGTGTTAAGTAGTTTCTGTAGCCTGAAACTAAACATGTGCATCATGAAATATAAAATCAGTCTCATTCGAAGGCATATTGTGCGTGCAGTATTTCCACTACTCAGAGTAACGGTTCAACTCATTTTAACCCTTTCTCAGTAGACAAACACACATGATTTTGATATGAATACTTATAATGCATAACATGAAGTGTGATACAATTGGGTGAGTACAGTAAACTCTCGGGTGTTCAGAACACACACAAAGGTCTCCCTTTAACGTTGTCGGTTAATGAATATCACTACATATGTCTGAATTTTATATGTAAGGTCGTTCCCTTTTCTCGACCTATAGGAATGTGTGCATAAGTACTGTACTTTTGTGTAAAGGAAAATTAGTCGTCTGCATACAGACAATAAATATGAATGTGAATGCAAAATACAAAGTGTATATGCTTATGGGAGTGGGACTGGAAAGTACTTTAGCATTTAAAGTATGGGTTGACATGACTGTGACAGTACACCAACCTCTCAGTCAGTGTGCCGTACACAAGTACAGTTCAGTACACAGAACAGAGATAACGATAAGGAATGGGAAGAGGAACGAAAACAAGTGTTCCATATTTCACCCGTAGAATACATACGGTATTGTCTGTTAACAGAGAGAAAAAATATTTTTCCAGCCTTCAATCCTGCTCTGCTACCACCATCATGTAATAATGTAACCTAGCTCAACATTGCATTATAGTTTGGTGTATTACCATGTTGTCCTATTTCATGTTTATGTCTCTGTCAGAACATCGCCTACCTTATATGCTCCCAGTGAGAATTCAATACGGGTTAGCTTAAGGTTAGCTTTCCTCACTAGAGAAAAACAGTAAAGTAAACTGAAGGCAGCGACTAACGCCCACTTCTATAGGAAAATGTAATAGTGACGAAGATTCGGTGACACATGCATCATGCATGTGTGCTGTCGACTATGTCCTCCCGTCGCCTCCTCTGTATTGTGTTTCACTCTCAAATCTTATTGTCTAATGCATGCGCAGCACTGCACGACAGAGAAAATCTTGCCTACGACCACAATACAACACTAATTCACATAATAAAATTCCTAAATGCTGTGTATAGCACATTATAGTAGAATGCACAAAAGATCAGTCTCATTTCATTCAATTGAAAATGCAATTCGATGCCAATCTTAAATCGTCTACTACTAATAGAGAATAACTCTATAGACAAATTTTCGTTGTAAGGCTGCCTGCAACTATTTATCACTGTGGTATTGTGTGTTGGGACTGATTCATGCGTAAAGAATGAATGTGCATAGTCTGGAATCTATTTATTTACTCTCGTCTGTACTAATGTATAGTATTGACTGTCTTATGTCTTTGAAATAAATAGAATGATCCAAATCCAAGATTCGAATCTCATCGGGGATGAAAATTGAATTACAAATTGAAGCCTTTCATCAAGCCTTCAACATCTCAACCGTCCCTTTATATTCTCTGTGAAAGAGTTGAAGAGGAGAGGAAAAAATTCTCAAAGTCTCCTCTCTGTGTATATGCATTTTACATGTAAAGATAAAGAATTACTAGATCATTTTTTGCCGATGGGGAAGAGAGGCGTTCTTTTCTCTCGTACTAAATCAAAGTAGATGATGACTATGTTGTACACACAAAGAGGCACTCAGACGCAGAAAGTGTTCTGTTCACAGAAAAACTAAATGTCCATCTACATCAATACAAAAACGAAGTCTGGCTTCGTTTCGTTATGTGGCGACTGGGAGGCTTAATTTGTGATCACCGAAATCCATCTGATTTATGCGAAATCATGCACGCTCTCTAATACCTTTCTAATACCTGTCATATTAAATTAAACTACGTTGCTCTCTGACTGTGTCTGTGTGTGTGAGGTGTGTGTCTGTATGTGCACTGTGGAGTTTACTCAAGGAAAAAAGTATTTACTAACAATTGTTGGATATTGTGGACTAGATGAAGAGACTTGGGCATGTGGTCATGAATAGTCAGCAGGTTTAAAATTATCGCCACTTTCAAGAGGTTAGTGGTCCTTTTGGTGTGCAAGCATGGCTTTACGATCACGGTGTGTATATTTTCTTCCCTGCTGACCTCTAAGCTCTTTACAGACACGTTATTACTCTTTACCTGACTTGCCCTCCTGCATCTCCACGTAGTACTTTAAATTCACGCACATTCACCATTTACTATTACTTACTACTAAAAGAGGGGAGAAATCAAGAATACTACCCAGTCATTGTATTTGTGACACTTGTGGTGGCTTTGTGTGGAAATTTATGTAATTTGAGGTCGAAATGTTAGTTGGACAATGCTCTGGAATCGTTTAAAATCTTGTATTTAGTTGAAGAAATCTTTTTGTGGGAAACTTTAATTTTCATGAATTATTCCCCTTTTTGTATCAATGCGGAATGTATTGTTGTCCCATGCCGGGAATTTCCAGCATTTCCTACATTTTGTCATGCTTCATTGGAAACAATGAGGCAATGCATCGATACATTGCAATTTGCAATGGTTATGTATGTTCAGTGGTTTTGTCTTTGTTGTCGATATGAAATACGTTCAATTACAGTAAAACAAACGAGACTAAATGCCGAAAACTTATTTTTATTTAGCTTAATAAATAAAAAATTACTAAATGTTCATTAGATGTCATATCCATGTTTTGCAAACGTTGTACATATTTTGTAAAGAAAGGGATATCAATCAGAGACCGCATACGCTCTGGTGGCAATTCGGTTTCAAGTTTAATTATGCTTACTCTTTTCCTTACTTCTCTTGTTAGTTAGTTTGGAATCCAGGAGATTTTTACTTTAGTGTTATGTATGCGTGAAAACAACCAACACACCTACTAAACGAATAAGGAAATAAAATGTTGTAACAACCTTCAAATGTCTTAACTTCTCATAGAAAATAACCTTGATTCCGTGAACCAGAATCAGAAAGCAATTAAACTTGCAGACTGGACTAAACATTTGAATTTTTACGCAATCTAATTATAACTGCACAAGAAAAAGCAGGATATCAACAATATAAGCTAGAGCATGCATTTCAGAGAAACGTAAATTACAGGGGATCGTATGGTGTTTCCTTTTCAGGAGAAATTAGAACAGTTCCATATATTAAGAGACACGCATAGATTGTCTGATTAAATAGTTTAACCCCTTAAACCGCAATATAAACCATGAAAAAGGTGGTAATCATACAGGGCACCACCAACAAATGCAAACCCTTTCTACTTAAATACTTACTAACAAGTTGGACTAAATAGAAAGGGAAATTTGCGTGATTTTTCCCGTGTGGGAAGTCAGAGATCCTTAACTGCTATGCAACCATCCCTCGTCCCGCGTCCGTACCTATTATTTACTCCTTATTTAAGCAAACCTCGGCGCTTCCAACAATCAATGCCAATTGAGAAGATACCTTATTAAAATCTTGTAAAGGGTATTTTACATTGAAAGACAGACAATTAATTGAGTGAAGCTTATCAAAGTGAATGGAACAGAAATGTAGTGCATTTTGTGCGAACCAGTAACAGATGCTGAATACAAAGGACGTTTTTGTGTGTTAGTAAATAAATACAACAATTAAACTATTTCAGAAAATTATATGCAAATTCGTGCACCTGTAAGAACTATGATGGAGATTACTTTACGATTTTCAGTCGACGTGCACGATAAACTGTATCATTATATTCTACGAAAATGTGAGCAATCCATGGAAAACCTACGTGATATTTACACGCAAATCATTTGCTCTCAAAGGAAATGTGTTGAATTTATTTGTACACTCCTGTGATACATACAGTATTTATAACTTCTCTCACACCACACGTACACTCTTACTGTTAATTACGTCGTATCCACTCCGCTATCTGCAGCTGTCAGTAATGTATGTTTAATAGTTGCAACGGCAGGATACACACACAAACCTACATATATGTATAAATAGGAAGGAACCACAAACCACAACTTGAAATTAACAGCCGTTTTTACCCTCTTTGTAGGTTCATGTCATGTCAGTAAGGATCATTAATGTATATAGATTGTCATCGTCTACACCAACAAGTCTTATTCTATAACCAACATTAATTTCCATTTCCCTGTTTTAAACAGCAATTATTAATTTTTATATTCACATAACGTATAATATTCATTACATTTAGGTATTTCATATGGTAGTATTGTATGTTTTCAACATGCATTATCGTACTGGAAACGTTGCAACTATGAGTTAAAAGTTGCTATTTACAATTATACTTACATTATTATATATTTGTGTTATGACATGACATGACTGATCCAATCACCTTCCCTTTCGTTCACCTGAACAACAAACAAGCATCTACTAGGCGGAAATTGCTCGAGTAGATGTTGGGGAATATACAGAGTAATTTTTTTCTCGTCTCCATCTCCTCCTTTTTAGCGAAGGGATTGAGAGCTACCGACTACGAGTCAGACAGTTACATGATATGTCTCTCTCTCTCTCTCTCTCTACATGTGGATTTGGAATTATTGCATGAGCTAATAAAAATTTGCAATCCACAATCTGCACACACGCAATGTCTGTTTTGTGTTATGATAGTATTAGGTGTATCTACAACAGAGGAGGAGTGGACAACCCAGGCAAATCTTTGAGAAAAGGTTGAGGAGAGTAGAATTATTATGTATGATCAATCGTTTCTTCGTAGAAATGAATGAGATGGAATAGTTTTTTCCACAGAAATGCAGGCTACTTCAATTGGAGTAAATATTATGGGAAGAAGTAGTAGTTAGGAACATGCAAAAGTTATAAACTTGCAAGCGACAGATCAGCTTCAGGTGAAAAGGAGTAGTGGTAGAAAAGTAGACAAGGGTTGTAAAAGAATGAAATTAGCGTCAGATGGTCTTAGAGAGATCCAGAGCGACTATTCAATAAAAATACAGATAATAAAATGCTTTGAGTACCTTAACCGAAGGCGCGAGAAAAAAAACTGTGGCGAATCATCCGATAAAGGTTAAAGCATGAAAAGCGTCTCTGCTGTGAGCGATGCAAAGTCAAATTGCATTCGTGCCAATATGCACTGTTGTAGATGTCTGTGTGCAGATTGCACAGATTTTTTAACACGAAAAAATTGCATGCTAATTATCTTCCAAGATATTGCTTATATAGCATATTGTATAGCCTTAGCCTTCTGTACCATTTAAAATACATCATGAAGACATGCGTACAATGATACGTACAATTAAAAATGAGCCTAAAGGAAGAAAATGCGATGCATTGAATCGTTTGAAGTGGAGGAAAATTTGCATGTAAATTATAATTTGCTTGTAGCAGAGTCAGTCTGGGTAGTGGTTGATGCAGATTTAGTACAAACCGTAAATAATTGTGGTTAGGAACTGTTACACATTGCTTAATGATATCAAAGTAATTTTTCGACAGCTTTCTTCAAGTTTTTCTTGGTGGTTATCAGATAGACTTTGCATAATGTAGTTGCAGATGCATGGATACAAGTGAGTGAGCAAACTTTGTTAGTGAAAATTCGTATTCAAAGTTGCCAACTGTCAAACCACAGCCAGCGAAAGCTTATTATAGTCATTAGGCTTTGTTGTTGCTCTATTCGACTCTCATTCCCCAGCAACTGCCATAAGTGCGTCTCTGCAAACTGCAGACAGTAGTTCCTATTTCACATTGCATTGTTTATTGCTACAGAGTGGCTTTGTTTTGTTGTCAGGCTAAACAATCAACTATTGCAAACTCCACGTTACATTGTGCTCATGTTTTTTGTGCGGTCCGTGGCTCTCTCGGTCTGGGCGATACTCTGTGAACGTGTTGCTGCTGTGATAGGTGTTGAGTTGAAGCGTACAAATGTAATGTGACTTCGACTGTTCAATTGTTGTAATATGACTGGTAATTTTTTGTCTCTTTGCAGACGTGGATCTTTACTGATGGCGATGACCCCGAGCTGGATCTCAAAACAAGTGGGTATCTCTTTTCTCTTCTGGTTTAATTCTCACATTCAATTATTGTTGATTCTTGGTAGTCAGCTCTTTTTCACTTCAAGAATAATAGAAATTGTTTTTGTGCACACACTTTAACTGTAAATGAGAGTCGACTGAAAATTATATAGTAAGGTAGCCATTGTTATTAAAAAATATAATTTTGGACAATATCCACCATTCCATTATTTTTTGTTCTTTCAAATTTAGTATATCATATCACTGCCAGTGAACGCCATATTGTCAATGAGAACCCATAAATTAGTTATCCAAATTCGAACCAATAATTTGCTAAAATCCAGCTTCTCAACATTCTCAATTGTTCTACATACGTATCATAGGATGTCTCTTCAATTTTTGTTGAATGATTGCGGCTTGATAAATAGGAGTATTCTACAAATGAATTAGATTTTATTTCCGTGGAAGTTCACGAGCATGCTAAATGCATTCAGCCAAAAAGCGGAAAAAGTTGCACGCTTCATTCATTTTGTCCCATTTGTGTCTTGTCTGCATTTTACCGGCAAGAACCTTGAAGACTGGTGTAGATCCTCTCATCAGATCTATTTAGATGTTAAACTTTTTATGAGATACATTTCCTCGGATCATGAGTGCACTCTAACAGAGTCCAAAAGGAAGAAAGAATTTAAGCCTTCACATCTCATTCGCTTCAAATAACGAATTGAATAGCATTGAAATCTAATCTAGCATAGCATTTTAAATGCATTTGATTTTATGTGTGCATGTATTTTTTTCGTTTCTTTGCATTCCAGATGGTCATATCATCAATACGCATTGTCCAAGCACTCACTACAGGTAAGAAACACTGTCGATACTCTTTTTTTTATTAGACGATACTATAAATTCAAGATACTGCACTTCACTAACTACATAAAAAATTGCTATCTTATTCAAATGTTATTTTATCATATGGTTCACATTTACGTGGAGCAGATAGCTTTAAGTAAGTATCCAGTCAATAACTTGAACCTCTAGCTGAATGTTATTCCTCATCAGACTACATTTACATAGCTTTTAGTCAGTACAACTTGAATCCTCGTCATTTTGGTTCGTATGAAACGTAAACTTAATTGAAACAGATAAAAGCACATGACACGACAATGGTAGTCCCCATACAGTAAGCGTATACGTACAAGCGTATGTGATTTTTCATTCTATGAGATTTCAATAGAATTACAATACTTCCTTTCGAGTTTGCTCTAAATCGGATGACTTGCAGCTTACTATAATAACTTCTCATCTATTATTTAATTTTCACAAAGGCAATGCTACAGAAATGACTTTGTCTGTCTATACATCATCTATAAGCTCTGTGCGAAAAAGTAGTGTCTATGTACCATTGTACTCATATACAGTCTTTTTGATGTGAGCATGTACATCGAACCAACGTGTATTGTACGAATACACAACACTCAATTTACATCACATCATTCCATTGGAACAGTACATAATATAAAGTAGGAATGTCTGATTTGTGCATTTTTTGTCTAATTAAAACTGGAATTGATGTGATGATAGCCTTGAAAATCGTATCTTGGAAACATTAACTATTGTAATAATTGTAAATGAGATGAGACAAGACCAATCAAATCCTGTAAGTTCATGCCTTAGCTAAATTACATTGCACAAGAGGCAAGAGTTAATATGACTGGAACTGGACTCCACAACAAACTCACACCCAGCAACAGATACTTGACGTTTGTAAAATGGAAGACGTGAGAAGGACGTGAAAAATAAAATAAGATGTCTTACTTATGTAATGGCTTGATTTAATAGCTTATTGTTGGACCATTTACGTACGTAGCAGGCTATAAAACAAAACAGTACACCTGCAAACCCTTGAAATTGTAATCTAGTAGTAGAGTAGGAAAGAAGAGTCGCAGTCAGATTGGTTATTTCAATTTAAAGCGTGATTACATGCATCAAGTTCAGGTGTAATCCCATTCCACAATTCTTTCATTGCATGTAGTCGACTTAATAATTATTTTTATGATCTCACAGACAAGCACTGTGCTGTAAGATGTCCGTGGAGTTCGACACATTTCTTCAGTCAAAGAAATCGTAAGTTTAATAAACAATTTTCTATAATAATTTTAATCGATTTATTCTCGTCTGATTGTGAGAGTAGGTAAGTAGTACCTACATAAAAGTTTGATAAAATCAGATTTATCGACAAGAAATTTTGTTGGTAGATTTTAGATTACCTTTAGACGAGCAATCACTGTATAATTAGGTATTGAGCTTTATTGCTTAGTGGACAACCCGTATCTCTGTATGTATGTCCTCTCTTGTGTGTTTATTTGATTGCTTCCTTCACGCTTGAACAAAACTGCAAATTGAACTTGCAAATTCACACTGTATTAAATAAACCTTAACCACACTCTGTGAGGTTTCGTGTTTTGTGGATGGTAAAAAAAGTGAGTGTGGGTTTGCAAGGGTTCGTTTTATATCTCTAGTGGTAATTCCTTGCTGTTGATGTTGCTGGTGCTGCATTGTTATTGTTGTGTTGGTGGTTTGGTTAGTTGCTGTCTTGTCTGGTTGACATTGGACTTGATGCTTTGTATAGAGTAGTGTGTAAGATAGTTATATTACTTGTTGAATAATACTGTGGCATACAATTTATATATGTATGTACTCTACTAGTTACTTATTTACTAGTAGTTGTTTGCAGTAAATGGTTCTTTCTCACTGTGCTATGTAACTACGAGAAGCAGCTGGAAATTGTGAATGTGATTGCGTGACTTATGCTGGATGAGCATAAAATAAGTTGGATTGTGGTGTGGATGGCTCTACAAATGGGATTTGCAACGCTCTTTTACTCGTCTACCACTTGTGGCTTTTTTATTTATAAGTAAATATCTGGCTTTATCTTTTTTCCCTGCTGCAACTCGTGTCCCTCTCACTCTCCCAAAGTTATGTTCACTGCTTGACTTACTTATAAGGATGTTTAATGCTCAAGTTTTTTATTGTCACTTTTGTAAGCAGCAGTACGATTGCATTGTGTTCTCTTTAATATCTAGTATTTAAATTCACAGGTGGTTTTGTCACTTTGACGATGACAATTACGTCAATGTGCCGGCGCTTGTAGACCTCCTAGCCAAGTACGACCATCGTCAATTCTGGTACTTGGGGAAACCTAGTTTGAAGAGTCCTATTCGTATACTAGATCCAGACAACAAAACCGTAAGCTTTACACATTTATTTATTATAAGACATTTGACACTGAACTTTTAGGCCAGTCGTCAAGAACAGCTTTGATTGAGTCTTAAGATTGGGTCATTCACTCACATCTGGAGAAATGCATTATATGTATAACCATAACTATAACTGGAGAAACTGATTTTTTATCCAAATAAGTACCTTGCCTATACCTGATATTATGCCCGATGTACAGCAAGTCAACTGTCTAGTCTACTCACAATTATTAGACGTTTAACAACAAAATCTTTCCCTTTTACTTCAATTAGGGCAAATCTCACCATCTTTTTTCTATTTCCCTACCTGAACTCTATAATAGCATACCAGCAGCCACACATTCTTTATTTTTCACTAACACACCAATTTCTGAACCAATTTTCTCTTAAACATGCAGCATACAAATACCACCTAAACTACGTAGACAACTTGAGTAATCGTTGGTGGTAATAGTTTAATCGTTGAGGCCAATAAATACCTTTGTTATTTTTTGTACTTATTTAAGAACGGCTTAAAAAGATGTTTCGTTCCAATAACCTACCCTCTGTGCACCCTTTACTACATAAATGCATTCAGCATTATTGTCAGTTTAATCATGGTGCCAGCACAATAGTGGATTCATTAGATAAAGAAGCAACTCACAACAAGTAACACTGACTGGTATGTGTAAATGAGGCATCCAAGAGTTGTCTATATTCATCTGTACGACCATTTTCAAGTAATATATATGACAAAGTCCGAAAGAAATAAAAGAAGGTGGCTAAGAATTGTAAGTTTTATTTTGAGTGCTCCTATTCAATGCACATTGCATTGTAACTAACCGATTCAACAACGTTTGCTGTGGGGAGGGGGGGGGGGTCAGCATTTTTATAGATATGTAATCGGATGAAATGTGAATTCTTCTTGTGAAATAATGTGAAGCTGTGCAGGTTTGAAATGGATAAATGACCTTATAAAAGCACTTCATTAGGCAACTTAATTACGGTCTATTTGAGGAATTCCAAAGATTCCAGGAATACATCACGATGAGATAATGGGCCAGATGTAAACAAAAGTTGGTGCAGTCACTTTATGTAGCAGAGGTAGGCAGCTCGGTACTTTGCTTACTCACTATTAGAAGAAGGCGTCAACTGTTTGTGTAATTTCGTTGGCTCGTTTGCCGTCATGTCAGTTCAGCTCTTTTTCGGGTAGAAACTGCTTACTAACAGAGATCCACCTTCGATACTCTCAAGTCATTATCGATCAGTCTTCTTATCATATGAAATCTGATTGAGTGAAGAAATAGTGAATTGTAAACCGTGGACGATGGAAGCCTGTTTAAACGGATACTAACAATAAGATTCGTTCCTCTGAAATATGGATGGCTTTATAATTTTTTTCCCACCCAACAGTCTTGTCTGCTGCTGTGAAAAACTCAATCTTCTTCAACGTTCTTCAAAAGCGAAACTTGTCTCGTCTCTGTTGCAGAGGAGCCACTGAGAGTGAGTGAAGTAATAAACACCTTTTTGTGCAAGGGGAAATCATCCAAGTCATCCTTTCTCTAGTATAGGTAGTTAAACCTATGTTTATTTGTTGGTTATAGAATCTTGAAAATGTTTATATCACATTGTTAGTGCAGGCGCTTGCACAGACTGAGAAAGCGTATTAGAATCTTATTGAATCTACACAGCTTAAGATTTCAATCAGATTCCTAATTATAAGCCCACTGTAAATACACTGAACTGTGGCTATACATGGAAATACGTGCTACCATTACAGAGTGGATATATTTAGTCATATAAATTTATTAGCAATTAATTTGACTTTGAACCCCTCCTTCAATTGTAGTTTCAGATGCACAGTAGACTCAAGAGAGATCAGGTGGAAATCAAAGGCGGAACAAAATAAATAATTGAAATCGTAATCTGTAAAAATAAATTCGCTCCCTGGGAGTGCAGTTTAGTGCTGTGGTGTGGTCGTAAATTGTAGCTTTAGTTGATATTCATGAAATGATGCGATCTCTGCACATCAGTTCACTTTGATTTGAGCAGAGACTTTGAAATGGCAATTTTATGATAGGAGTTTCTATTAGCATAAACATATATACGAGATGATCAATGTGTCCATTCGGTAGTTATCAAAGTTTATGGTGTAGGTTTGTGTGGATGGTTGTGTTGCAAGCAACGACTAGGCCTTTCCTTCAGGCGAGCAAGACAAAGACAAATATTCGACTGGACCGGCCAATGAGCCAAGTTGGCTCTCAGCTTGGCGTACTCGCGTACTACTAGGAATTTCAAGTCAATTTATACTCACAGATTGGTTTTCTCTTTGTAGTAATAATAAAAATGAGCGTATAGCAGACGGGATGCTGCGCGGACTTGGTTCAAGTTGAACTGCACCTTTATTTACAAGTACTTGTACGTAGATGATGATGGTTGCACGTAGGTTGTAAGAATTCAGTAGGTAGTAAGTAAGTAGTAGCGCAGCGACCAGACGCTTGCTGTTGTTGTACACTTTTTGTCATGCAGAAGAAGAGTTGACTTTTATTAACATCATCGTACAGACTGGACTAAGGGTTTTCTTGACTTGACATACGTTTTGAACAGGTTGACTTATAGCCATGACTTGCCTCAACCAGGCCAGTCCACCCAGCTTGGGTTACTCAAGTCGTTAAATTTTACACATCTTCTTGAGGAAAAAGTGGATTTTACTTTTGTAGTATTCTGCGGGTCCAATTTTCCACCAAGACGCAATTTTCCACAACAATACTCATAATACAATCACAATAGGTCGTTCGGCTCCTACCCATCTCTTTCATTTCTCCATTTCTCCTCCTCCATTAGTTAGTATGAGACTGTCTAAGCACGTACGAAAGTCATCAGTTGTTGGCCCTGTTATTTTTTCGGTTTCTCAATGATCACTATATACCACGCTCGTACTATGTACAATTTTGAATGCTTGGTATGTTTGTGCTTGAATACTCGGATACGCTTTATAACTTTGCTGTAAATTTTTAAACTGTAAACTTCACCCAAAGTGTGAGAATAGAATTTGCTTTCCAAGTTTCACGTAACGACAATAAATGGCGAGTAGGATTTCTTTATTGTAAAAAGGACGTGGCCATTTCTCAAAGATTAGGATCTAATACTAGCCCTACTAGCCCATCACTAAAGAATTTTTACATGCTAATAAATGATCGCACTAGGCGCATACAACATGAAGTATCACAGAGTACCCGAGAAATAGCTTGGAGGTGTACACGTCGTTTTATACATTTATTACGTTTAAAAGTCAAGCAACTTGAACATCTTTACGATTTGAGTTGTACTTGCTGGAAAACGAAAAAATGCCATTGTATTTTACAAGTGAAAGAGTTGTTGGAGATGTTTTAACTAAATTACCTTTATATATGTATATGAGGAGACACACGTTTAAGTATACAGAGAGAAGAGATGGAGAGGTGAGATGAATTTAACTATGGAGAGAGTTGCGGACACATAGACAGGATTATTGCTCATAGGAAAAATTCTGCACATATAAGTAATATTATGTTCGAGTACGTTTGTCTGTAGGGTACGATTCGTAATGCAATTGCATGGTTGTCTGTCTGTGTCTGTGTTTGTGTGTGATGTGGGGACGGGCGAGTCCATGATATCGAGTTGAATGTACAATTAGTAGTTTGCTCAAGTCAAGTCATGTCAGTGGAGCACCGCTTTGTAATTTACTACAATGAAATTTTGTTGTCTTGAGCTTTAACATGACGATAGGCAAATCGTTTGGTCGAATCTGGGAAAATTTAGGCTTTTCACTCAAATTCCTTAACATATTATAAAAGTAACGCGTTCCGAGAGGAAAATGAGGAGGTTGGTCGTGTGATAATAAATGGGATTCTTTATATTTTATCATAAAGAATACTTTGTGCCCAAGCCAGGCACCACAACCATAATACATAGAGAGCTCACTTTAAATATTACAATACAGGATTCAATGTTAACTACTTGAACACGGATACACTAAAATGTGAATGGATAAGAAAAGGGTTGGCATTTTAGGATGTGCTTACTATTACTGGGATAAATTTATGGCATAAAGGTTTCATTTCATACTTATCTTCAGATGAGAGGTTCTTCATAATGCTGGACAATCTGTGAATAGTGGATTCTATCAGAATTCTGTGCATAATAGCACACACGTACATTACAAAATGTAAAGTGCCTCGGACTCTATACAGACTCATAGTCACACAGAGAGACTCTCCACGCTTTGTCCGCCTGTTTTCATCTTCTTGTATGTATGTACTTATAACTATAGGTACTATAGGTAACCATGCATCCTTTCTTGCAGATAGTAAAGGTTATATTTTTGAATGTATGTGATGTGCATTACAATCAGTATACAGCTAGGAGAGTGGAGGAGTCTCTCTCGTTATGTGCACTGTGTGTGCAGCAACAGTAAGTATACGTAAGACAGAATACAAGAATCAAATGTAAAAAATCTTGGCTCTAATGAAGCAGAGAATGCGAGCCTGAGGGAATGTTGTGCTCGGGCCGACAACATGCAGTCGTGCCTCCTCCATTGCGTGCCTCTATCATCAAATCCCTTTAGCATGGCATCATCACCACCACCACACCAACAGAAATACTCAAGTCAAACGAAAGAGAAGCCCTGCTCTGGCCAATTCACTCTTTGTTCCTTTCTTCATCTTCTTCTTCTTCCTATGCTCCACCAGTCAATTCGAATCCGGTCCGTTCGACCAGTCTCTCTCTTCAAGTCAAGTTCAGAGTCTCTCTCTTGCATTTATTTCTTCTTTCATCCAACACATTCAACAGACAAAAATCAAAGTCAAGTCCAGTCAAATCAAGTTGCACTGGACTGTGCTGATGCAGCAAGCTATTAGATGTACATACTAAAAAATCTGTAAGTACTGTGTGCTCTGTCTGTTGCCCATTGTACTTAATGGGATGCACTAACTCAAGAATATCTGTACATACGAACTCTGAATGCAAAACTTTGTGAGAGTAGTACATTACTTACATGCTGAATGCTAAGGGTTGAGGTGGTGGAAAAGAAACAGCCATTTGAAGCTACAGAGTAAAAAGAAGAGAGAGGGAGATGAGGTAAAAGTCAATTCATCTCTTCTGATAGATAACATAACACGACAGAGCGAATTAAAGTATGCAGTAGGAATACATACTACTCTGCATCCACGAAAGAAAAAGCTCAGTCAAGTCAAGACAAGCTCTCCACTACTAAATCTAATCCAACAAAACAGCTCTAGTCGTAGTCAAGCTTACATACATAGGAAAGGAATCAATGATGAATTTAAAAAAGTCACTAATGCTTTTACTGCTGTATCGGACTGCTGTGGCGACGGAGGCCCTAATGGAAAAAAACTGGCCAAGCTAGACGGGCACAACCACAACACAACCACAAATTCAACACAACAAAATATGCTATGACGTATCTCATACAATCTGTATATATAGGATTTGATCTTAGCGTCGATTGGATTATGTTGCTTGGCTCGCTCTGACTCTCGGCTTGAAGTGAAGTCACCTGTGACTTATCTTGGACTTAGAGAAACTATGGGATTTTCTGTATGTATTTATATGTAGGCATCTATAACACTAGTATGTATGTACTGATATCCGTCAACCAGAAGTGATGCAGAGTATATAATGCGATGCAAGATGCAATCTTGGTATGGCAACTTCTACAGCGTATTCAGCACTCACGACAA
Source organism: Plutomurus gul (assembly GCA_019776185.1). NCBI lineage: Eukaryota > Metazoa > Arthropoda > Collembola > Entomobryomorpha > Tomoceridae > Plutomurus > Plutomurus gul. The sequence goes on along the minus strand of JABASC010000104.1, from coordinate 40,955 downwards.
TCAGCTCACGAAACATGATAGGGGAAAGAAGATGGATAGATTTGAGGATGCTGGCTCCACTTATGAACCAACCACGTCGAGGAAAGTTACTTAAACAGCTTGCATTTGCTTTTCTTTATGGCTAAGAAGTTTTTTTTTATTTTGAAGGCGCAACGCGTTCCTAGTGATCAGTCACTCAGATTTCTGATAAGATGCACTTGACTTTTGAGGAGGGGAGTCGAGGACTTTAGAAAAAATCACTACTGTATTGCCTTGCTTCTTCGTAGAAATTCCTATAGCACTCTGTGGAACTTTTAAACAAGGAAGTAAACAGCGAGAGAGTGTCGTGTAGGTAGGCTCATGTCTTATCTCGTGCATACATAAATTAACATAATATTTAAGTGCTCGCAGTATAATATACATACACAATACACATTTTATTACATATTTTCGTTTTAACTCGTTTCAATTATTTACTAGTTATATTTTGTGAAATGCCCGGGTGTTATGAAGTGAAGGTGAATACTTCCCTGTTTCCATTTACTTAGTCAGAGCATGGAGTTCGCAGTGACACTATATTATATTAATCCGTCATGACAAGAGCGCAGGAGTCTTCGAAAGTCAAATTGAAATTACTGTTAGAACGGTAGGAAGGCAGTTAGGAGACTTGGAACATTTCAAGATTAGCCGTTTAGACAACACCATTTTATCTCGGACACATGGAGAGAGAGCCTCACCCTTTGTGTACAAGAAATAATAATAACAATAAAAATCATAGCGAGAGCTATAAGTCTACTGGATCTCAAGTGCCCAGCCTTGCCCAGAATGGAAATTGTACTGTACTCTCTACAATACACTATTACAGTACTCAACATCTACGTAGATGTATGCATGACTATTTATTCCTGTACTGCTGCTCATTGTTAGCTTTGCATTTAAGTGTTTACTTATCTTCACTTTTTACATAGAAACATAACCGTTTGCTCGATCAAGCCTTGACATGACTACCAGCACAAAAGTCATTTACATTTTCTACCTGAAATGGGAAGGTGACTTTTGACGCGAGTCTTTCTTTTAACGTAGACTTTTCGATACATGTAGTTTCATGTACTTCTACTAGTTTGCTTTGAGGTGTGTGTGTTTGGTGTGTGGTGTGTATTTATGTAAGATGTAAAAAAGTCCAAAGAAAGAGTAAATGACTCGAGTCAAGTGCACATGAATGTTATTTATTCCAGAATTCAAAGTTCATTTCAATTGCTTGAAACTGGTAAAACAGAACAGAAAACACACGCAACCGTATAATATTGTTGTATCCAGAATTTCGTTTATCTGGGAGGTTTTTACGGTATAAGCACACATTGGTAGCTCATACCTGGCTTCACAACACTTGTTATGTAGTAATTGTTTGTACCCTTAGAGAAAAGGAAAAGTAGCAATGAACTAAGCAGTCCTTTTACTAGGTAAGTATCTGTAGTTTAGTTTTTGTATTCAATACTTATCTCTCTCGGTCATCTAATTGTAAGAATACCAGTCAAACATGCAGCCGAAAGCCTGGTATAAAGTAAAATGAACAGTAAGCGTATAGAAATGAGCAAAGCAGGTGAAAAGTCTGTGGAAACCTGAAAGGGTTAATATTTATTAATGCACATGCACACCGCACTTTGAATGCGTCGTTTTTGTCGCAGACAGACTTGTTTTTCGTTTTCATGGTTTAACTTCAGGAATTTGTAGGAGTAACGTGGTAAACAAAACAACAGGGCAGTGCTTTCATGTCCAGTGACATGAACATACCTTTGTGTCGTGCTTTATTGATATTTGTCTGTAGTGAGGACATGCCATATACTTAGAAGAGTAAGAACAGTGCATAGGGCGTGTACACAAATTTTGGGGTTGTTTCTGCTTAAATTTTCTAATCCCCCGTACAAGTGAGTAAGAAAAGCTTTCTATACATTATGCGCGACATATCTGTAGGTTGTAATGTGGATGGCATTGATGGATGTCATGTCAGAATGATGTAGCCAGGGAGGACCTATCATGACAAGAGTGTAATGCATTCAATTGCAGCCACAGTCAAAACCCTTTGGTGAGTTCCGATAGGGAAAGGCTGTGGCAAGACTCATATGTCACGGCTGTTGAGGACAAGACAGTTGAATTTGAGTCGAGAGGATTATCTCAAGATAAAACTTAACGCTACTACTTACTATCTGTACATACATACACACGAGAGATGTGTGGTATGCACAAGGACGCTTGTGTGGGGACAGAGGCTGGCAGACGCCCTACTGCATTAATACTTGCTCCAGCACATTGAAGTACAAAAGGATTTGGTGGAACTTGGAAACCCATTGTTACCGAAATTTAAGGCACCATGTGTTGATTATGTAATGAATCTAACATTGAGTCTTCTTTGTGTGCTCAAATGCTGTGGTGGAATTGTATGTGTAAATACGTGAAGGAAAGTAAACCTACACACAGGTATGCCTTCAATGTTCTATTATTTAGAAACACTTTTACAATTGCTAGCTTCACCAGCACAGCAACCAACTAGCGTTCTAGTGCTAGGTAAATATTCAGTTCTCTTAAGTACAAGTCAAATTACACAGCAGATCAAGTGCTGAGCAAAGTTATTTCAGTGCCAAAGTAAATATGGGGAGCTAAGCCTTAAAAGGATGGCTTGTGGTGGTGGTATTATCATCAGAATGTACGTATTCGATTGTGGATAGCTGGTAATGCGTGTCTGCTCAAAAAATCTCCCGAGTCATGATTGGATTAGGGATTCAGATTGAGACTTCTAGACCTTACTTATTACAATAAATTTCCGTCTGCCGAGTCTGTTCACTCGGATTGACATGGCAGACAAAGCTGTACGTGAACAGTTTGTAGTAGGTAGATGCAGTTCCTCTCATTCAGTTGTCTACATTGTCTAAAACATCAATTTCCTGCGGCGAAACTATAACTAGAATTTTACCGTAAATTCCTCTTCAGCTGACTCATGCCACGGATCAATTGTTAGTGAAACATATTTTTAGGTTTATTTTAATTTCGAATTTAAATTCGTGTACTGCAGGCTCAGTTTATAATGAATTCATAAAAATTACCTAATTTCATCTCGTTGGTTCACGAGTATATCTCAAGAAATTGTATCCAATAATTTATTCACTTTTGAAATAAAATTTGGGGGCATTATTGCTTGAAGCGTACTTTTCCATGACCTCACATTATTCATAGCCTCCTCGAGGTGAGGTCACAACAACGTAAAAAAACTCATTTTAAAAGCCAATTTCCCCTTAATTGAACACGGGGGCTTCAGGTTTTAGTAATGCCCACGGCACTCGATAATAATTTTGTAGGAAAGAACGGCTGCTCCTACCTCTCAGCAAGCGAGGGAATGCAGTCTCGGTATACACCGTGCCGTGCACATTGTCGTTCGTGGATGATGTAGTAAAAGGGTTAAGTTTATCCGTGAACAGCAGAACCTGTCCTGAAGGCGCACTCCCTGCTTTCCTATATTGCACCTTGTAAAATACGTTATTTGTGAGTGCGTATCTTAAGCCACTCGAATGTAAGTGCATGGCTACATGTTAAAGCTAAAGGTAACGGGCAACAACGTATATATACCTTATAGTGGTGTATTCTTATTACAAAGATCACAAGTTATATATGTACTTTGTATGGTTTGCTGTCTTCACCAATGTAATAAGCTTCAACTATGTAGATAGGTATATAGGCAGTGCACAAGTCAATACGCGTCCACAGATACGTTACAAAAATAATGCAACTCGTTTCAAGCTTCAATTATATGTATACACGGACACAGCACACAACATTTTACTCTCGTCCGTTTTCCATGTACCTTACTTATAATGTATGTATAGTGATGTGTGTTATCATATTGGTTGTCAGTGGAAGAAAGGCACGTTGCCTTGAGAGAAAATGTATTTGTAAGTACATACAAATATACTTACCATTACATTACTCGTTGTTTGTAACAAAGACTGTAATGAAGCAAACACTATGTTCTGTTATTGTGCACATCTCATCTTCCACGACGTCAACTCTGACTGTGCGTCTCATTTGGACTACCTACTCGTATTCTATTCTACCATGCTCTCCTTTGTAGTACAGAGTAATACACGGGGCCAGATGAGGGAAATTTCCTTAGGTATTCGCCTTAGGCACCTCTTTGCTTTACGACTTGATTTTTTAGCGTTTACAGACAAGATCTTACTTATTTTGTGGCCAGGAGACGCACTAAATTCTAGTGTCGCAACGATCTGATCTTTCAGTTGGAGGTCTGTCTTTTGCACGAACACTTGATTCAGTCGACCTCGGATCAATGTGTACTTTAAAAATCTTAGGTAGCTATCCTTTCATGTGACTCTTATTTTTAGCACCATGTCCTCAATACGTCATGTATTTAAACTACACTATGTGTTCACCTTATCTCACAGCTCATGTCCACCACGTACTTCATTCTGCCATCAATGTATACATAATATATATACTACATATATGTGGCTGAATGGTGTAATCATAACAATAGGCAATAATATCGCGCTGTGCGTCGGTCGGCTCACTACCTGCATTTGGTCTGATAGCAGAGAGCAACAGGTACAAAGCCGTTTCTTTGCTACCCGCGGTGCCGTAATGAGAATATCTCTCAGTGCCTACTAACATTGCTGTAACTCCACCGCACCTCAACATTTGATTCGACTTGAAAGGAAGTTATGGAGGTGCACAGGTGGTAGTGTGCAGCTTCTAGATTGTAGTTCGTAGTATTTGGTGGTAAGGTACATACATGTACGTAGCACAAAATTAGTAGAATACCTACGCTCGTGTATTGGGAATTGACTTCTCTTCAAAAAGAAATCAGATATTACTGAGATAGATGGGCGATAAGATAAACAGTAACAGCTGCAGTTAAAAATGAATGTGCCTTATATACGGAGACTGTGAGTATACTCTGGGACGAGTCTCTGGGAGTACATAAATCCGTCGAAATTTTAGGTGGACAAATGCACCATTTAATGTTGTGGAGGTTGGATTATATTACAGCAAGGGATGGTATATGTGGTTATCGAGTGGTGTGCTTCCACTGTGACTTACTGCTTCTGTAGGATGCATTTCATGTACAGAGCAGATGTATATGCAATATGGAGTGGAGTTTAAAGAAAAGAGTTTGTTGCACATTTATTGTGGAGTTGAGAAATCTTTTTGAACCAAGACCAGGACTGAAATAGAATCTAATGATAAGCAAATGTAATCTCTGATTCCGGAGAAGTCCATTGATGCAATTGAAATGCTAATTGTAAATCCTAGGAGGATACTATTAACTATCTATACAGAGGAGTGATGGGACATGTTAGACTTGGAATGCTGTGTTACCGATTAGATTGTCGGATGAATGAAACATGAATAAGCCTTTTACAGGTATGCATGGTGTGAATGCAATTCAAAAACACATCTGGCAAAAAAATGAATGAATGTATACTTTGACGTGTCTACTGTCTTGTAGGGAATTTCTCGTGTCTGTCAGTCAGATACGGACGGAAAGAAAAGGAGATTTGCCTTTTGTTTGAGAGGACTGTTGTTTTTGCAGATTCTTTTCGTTAGTTGGTACCGAAAACGTAATTAAGAAATATTTTAGAAAGTCTCTCCAAATTCAAAATGGGTCTTCCATTTTCGACATTATAAAACTTTTGATTTTCGTATTTTGATTTTGTCAGAGTGCTTGCATCTGTTTTCAGGAGTTAACGTAGTTCCCTGTTGTATCGATAGACCATGTATGTTTAATTAAATCGATATGATAAAAAATCTAAGCACTTGCGTTCTTTGATTACTTTTCGGACAACCTTTTCTCCTTAATTTTATCTTTTTACGACTTTCATTCAATTTCATTTCCCTCTTGAGTGAAATCTATCATTAAACTCTGCTGATTAGATAGGTCGCAGCGGTTTTGTGAACTCGAATCGCTGCCGCCATGATATATAATCGTTAGTTCGATAACGCATTTTAGAATCAACAACAGCATCTAATAAGGAAGACGATGAAGGAGAGCCTAAGGAATTATTACCATTTACTTTCCTTACTACAAAGTATTTTTAGCTAGAAATGCAACAACTTATTTCCATTGTTTGTTTGATACAAAAAACTAAAAACATAAAACTGATTGTGAGTACACTACCGAGCTAAAGCTTTAAATCTTTTATCTATACCTGTTTTCAGAAAAGCTATGTACATTCATGTGAAGGCATTTATTCATTGGACTTTGGTAAGCACAAGTATGTCAAATCAGAAGTTGCGTCCCACATCCTCAATTTTCACCCTTGTTTAACATGATAGGCACTTTCCTACAATGGACTAAATGAATTCAAGGCTTGCGCTGCGGCTGGCGTCTACCTGCCGTTGCTTTTGTCGGACATTATTTTAGATGTAGATTATCATAAAGCATCAGGGGTTGTCGCAGTTCCATTATCTCCATAAACCAAATTCTGCGTCCCTTTTTTAAACGTTTAAGCCTATTGTCGCTCGATTGGCTGAAACTAAAACAATTTTGTCGTATGTATATCTTAAATTTGTGGAAGATAGCGTAATGCATTTAGTTAAATTTAATATTTTTTCATGCAAGTTACACCCTTAGGAATTTGACTTAAACTAGTGATATAGTAAAACTGTATGTAAGACAATCTGTTGATATTTGATTACTTAAGTGGAGAATAGTGAAAAGATATTTGTATTCACTGATGAATCAAAATTTAAAAAGACAAAAGGTTTATTTTGTATTATGGTGCTTAGACAAAAATATGGCATATTACTGTGCGTTGTGAAATACGAATCAATTCTGCGAAGAAAGATTGCATTTATGTTGGTATACCATTATTACAATATACCATAAATGCATATTTGTCGGGTGTTGGTTTATTATGTTTACTGCGTCCTTGGCCCTTGGAGAGAAACAATGGCGGAATAAACAAAGCTCCCGATATGGGCTCGAAATAGAGCAGGTGGTTTTCATTGTGAGCTATACACCTTTTAGTCGACGATTTTTTCTTCCATGGAAATTCTTCTAACAATGAACTATAGGCAGGATCCTATATGGGCTTTGATGCTCCATTCACTCCGTAGTCCGTAATGCAAACATTTTCATATTATAATACTACATCATACATGTATGCAATGTAATTTCTGTCTCATGACAATAGAAACGGAACAGTAGTGAATTAAATTGAACTGTACGAATATGAGCAAAGTTTCGTATGTAATTTAGTGTGAAATCTGGTATCAGCATCAGTTCAATAGTTGATGGCGGTTTGGAAGTTTGGCGGTGTGTTTCGAGACACCCTTTGTAGCAGTGATTCCCGGACAATTCAACCCCAGCGACAACTCAATCCAGAATCCAGGGCCAAGGACAACTCAACCATAATATAATAATTAAAAAGGGTAAAAACAAAGGGGAGTACGAGTGGTGGGGTTTGGCTAAAAGGCGATTTCAGGACCTAATCGATGTTGATTCAAAAATATTATTATTAGAATTTTAAAAAACTTTAAGGCATTATTGCTTGCATCAATTATTCCCTAAAACCGAAAATCACATTTCAGCCGTCCCCCCACCACTCATACCCCTTGTTTCGGCCACAATATTACGTGAACGTACACGTACAACCCCAAGATTATTATTTGGGGTTGAGTTGTCCGATTACCTGTAGCCATTATATCAGGGCCCTTTTAACCGCTTTTTATCCACTTTTTATCCGCTTTTTAACATTGTGTTACAGGGCCCTGAGTTATATAATATTTTTGTAAGAACTACATTTCATTCTCCAGTTGCCAGTTGCTTCCACTCATTACAAATGTTTGTTGTGCGAGTGTGGGGGCACAGATGCAGCAGGTTACAATGATTGTAGAATGTAGACTCAATTATAGCATGTGCAGGGAGTCAGGGAGTAAACATTTACACAATTCCAAACTGAAAACTGTGTTTTAATCTTTATATGTACTTCTATGAACTGATGAACATGTATGCACAGGCGAGTATTGCGTGCATTAAGTGCGTATCGGATGAAGAAAGTAGAATGCTTTTATTTAATGTGTGAATGCCTTTCTCGCAGTTACTAAACAAGTAAATTAATCTGCATATTCAACGATGTCAGTCAGTTATAGACGAAAGTGCTTGTGGAGTCTCAAAAGTCATTCACTATCTTATATGTGTAGTTGAAGCCTGTACAGATAAAAGATGGCATGTAAACGGGGAGTATGTAAACTTTTGATAATGAACCGATAAAAGCTCGGAGAGGAATTCCATGCGAGCCGAGAGAAAGAGAGCGACTAAAATAAAAGGAAGCTTGCATAAACAGCGCCGCTCTCTGACAGATAGTTAGATCTTTCTTATTAGTGCTATTACATGAGCGCATTGTGTGAGAAGAGTAGCAGCAACGGACGCTGCTATTTTAGGGTGTCTGCTGGATATCTTGCACTGGTAGCCTACATTTAGACGAGCGGAATGTAAATAAATGTAAGTTGGTTTACTAACAAGATAGGATGACGATAGTTTCATTCCTGCAGCCGCATATTAAATTATTTTCATAATAGTATAACATGTAATCTTAAACATGCATGCTTCGGTACACATAAAACGTAGTATTTATGTATTAAGCCCGACTGGGAACTCGAAGTGTATACAGGAATTGCATGTGAAACAAAGAGGTATTCAAATTACGTCTGTCTGTACACTTGGAAGTTTAGGTACATAAATAGCTTTTATGACTATTATAAATTATAAAAAAGCTAGCTGGAGAAACGTCTAATTGGGGACATGAAAGAAGTAGCACGAAAAGTCCGGCTTTAGTGGTGGAGACAAAGATCGCGGTATTTCACGTAATTTTATTGCATTTTCATTTGTTCCTAAATAAATTTTTGGGCAACGATATGTGTATAATGCGAGTTGCTGCTCGTTTCTACCAATGCTACTGTAGTATGTACATCTGTAGATGAAAGATAGAGATATCTGTTTATAATTTTTATTTAGTTAAAGCAAGCCCAGGAGTTTCACCAAAGGTTCACCTTTCCAAAGGACCCAACTAAATTACACATTTTAGGCAGTCGTAAAGATTCCCTTTAATTACTCGGACAAGTTCAAATGATTCCTTTTACTGTGTTTATGGATGTCTTCGACAACCATCAAGACGAGTTCCTTTCTGTAGCATGCCTCTAGTATATGTAATAAAGGTCCATTGCGTGGATCTTTTTAGGCACAATATAAAGAACAAATTATATATGGAGCGTGAGCATACCGAGTAAGTGCTGCTGCTGCTGATGCTACACCGAGCGGCCCGAAATCAAGAGCTGTTTTAACGACTCAGTTTTTGTACATTACACACTTTGCATTATTACTTGCTGCATTACAATATTGGAGAGCACACGCTTTGTACTCCTCATGCCTTCTCATTGCCAACTGCTGGCTTGGCTATGTCAATGTGTACAGCCTCCCTCCTTTCATTTTGAACAACTCAAACTTACTCTGAGTTTTTAGTTGGAGGAGGGAAAAGTAGCAAAAAGACGGAGCTATTACGAGCATTTATTACCATCAAACATAATACTAACATCAGAGAGAAAGATCGTCTCTGTGCGTTGCTTTTCGGTTTGCTCTGTAAAGTCTCTCCATGCACTATGCTAATGTTCTTTAAAATTGACTATGGGCTCGTTTCAGTTACAATTTACATTACATGATCTTACTTGGTGCAGGAACATGACTCAGTTTAAATGCTTTCGTTTTTTGCCGAGTTTGACTTGACTTGCTATGTATGTATATAATATAAAACATCACTTCATCAATGCTTTTCAACCATTTGTTCAAGAAGCTCTTCGTTTACAAAACACAGGCTTAAAAGTGTTATATATGTAGGTGAAACTTTTAGGGGTATAGTCACAATGAGTAAAACGATACTCAAAAACCACAGCACAGCTCTGAATACTGAAGAGAAGACTACAGATTCGTTTGCATGAAAACTTACTTAGGGTTATGCATACATATTGATGCGAGAGTAATACCGTCAAGAGAGAAAGAAAGCTTGTATTGTATTATGCGCAACAATGGAAACTAAAAGACAGGCCACGTTCAGTTCAACGTCAAGTCGGGAAGCTTAGAAAGAGAGACAGACGCTGCCTCCTTCATCCGTCCAAAGTATTTTTATACACTACTTTTTGGATAAAAAAATCCAGAGACACGTTCACAAACTGTCGTGATTTTTGAATACTTGATAGAGAGAAAATTGCAGGTACTGATACATAGTATACGTTTTTAAGTAAATCCAAGATAATACCTGTAAAATCATTAGGTCGGTGATCCAAGCAAATAGAATAATATGACTAATAGCACTATCATATCAACACACATGGAATGATAAAGTTGTACATATCTAACGCAATGTTGTAAAATAATAAATAATATGAATTTTGCCGTAATGAAAATCTTCATTTACGTAAGATTGCCCTCGGGGGAATTTTGCACGTATAGTTAATTTATTTGCTTAATGTTGAAAGTGTTCCGTTTCTTAGAAGCAACAGGCGATATCCTTCCATGACACAGTGGAGCATAATTTTCTGGACTCTGGTGCTGACTGAATGGCTTAAAGCACATGTGTGAGCACAGGTTGATTTTTACTGAAGCATGGAGTACCTGAATAAGCTAACAAACAACCCATGAGTAGAATGTCTGTAGTAAAAAATGTGAATTGACCACCTGTCCCACATCGGAGAATATACAGTACCCAGAACAGTCAGCAGTACTGTAATTTCTGTACGAAAATTAGCCTTACTGCCTACCAAATTGAATGTGGCTGACGAGTGCTCGGTTAAATTATGTACAGTACTGCAGAGAGTCATGACATAAATACTGAAGGAATTGAGTTAGGTTGACTTGATTTGAGCTGCAGCGTGGCACGCAGTGAATAAAAATTCTGAACAAGCTCAGGGAGCCTGCCACCAATTTTCCATGCTTTGTGTGTGTCTCCATGGTTGTCAACGAACCGAGAAATATAAGTGACAGGGCGATAAAAAATAGACCTTAGACTTCTTGTAGACCAAACACTTGCTCATCCTCGGCTCAATGGGGCCACTGTGAGTTTCTATTCGTACGGCTGCTCCATAATTTGTTGTAATGACAGTAATGAGATGAAATTGGTGGCTCAAGTCGCTAATCAAGCAAAGAGGGGAAGAAAGGGAAATAGAAATCTAGCCAGTGAAATATCTCGAGGACATTTCAACTCGGAAATTGTTTTGGGAGGCTTCACAGGTCATAATGCTATTGGATAGATTGAGGCAAACCTATGTGTTGCATGTTATAGTATAGTGCATAAAGAAACAATGCTAAATCATTTCCATTTTTTCCAATGATGTGAGTACCTGTTTCTATGCTGTATACAACTATATTTTGGTGGTTATTGTGTGTGTACCTAACAGCATAAGAAAACCCAGCTGCATAAATGGAGAATGCAATTGAAAGAATGAACAGATTATATCGAAATTTAGAAAAGAGTCGTGTTTGGAGGTAGACGCAAAATATAAAAGCTTACAGTATGTATGTGGGAACTAAAGTGCTTAGTCTAGATGTGAATGAAGATCATTAGATGTGTACTCTCCTATAGTATACTACATATATGATATGAAAGAATGAAGAGAAATGTCTAATTGTAGGTCCAATGGTTTATCCGTGCCCTGATCATTGCCGTCTTTTGTTTTTCTGTTGTTTTATGAGTGGATTTCTATTGTTGCTAGTATTGCTTTGTCTTACTCAGGTCTAACATTTTAAAGAAGCGTGATCTCATTTTCTGCTTTGAAATCAACCGAGTTGCCATCAAGTTTTCTAGATTACTCAAAACTATGTGAAGGAACTACCAAATAACGACTGCTAACTACATACTTTTACTCGCTCTAAAACGATGTTCGAGGTAATTGAAAGGCGCAAGTTGCACTGCTAGGAAATGATTTTCTCAAGTTCGTTGGCTATTCAGGATAATTCTTGACTGTAACTGTAACCTATTGTTTCAAAAGCGAAACTCTCTTGATTCGTGGTTGAAGTACACCTAACCTATAGGTACTTATTTTACTTTTAGGGAAAATAATTATTGATGTGAGTGAATATTCAAAGGTAGAAATGACAAATAACTGTTTTTCATTACTATTGATTATTGTGGATATCATTCTTAACTAAATCTAAATATAAACCCTATTATGTATAACTTTGCCGTAAGTGTAACTTAACTCACGATCTGTTTTGATGAGTGCGTTAGGATAGGAAGTCTTTCAATGATATTTTTGATCAAATCGTAATGAGACTAGCGATCAGCTCGAGAGTCGGTCATTTTTCAAATAGGAGGATCATAACATACCGATATGTATGTGTGCCTGCATGCAATCCCTTACATTATGTGTTCGTGAACTGTACAATTTTGATGGATAGCCTTTTTGACAGGTTTTCATTATTGGAATTAGTAAAGGCTTCTTTTTACCCGCTCGGATCTCTAAAAGTATACATATAACCAGCAACTATACATTATAAGCAGCCAGTATCTGTAAAGTTTAGTCTATCAAAAATAGCTTTAAGGGTTGCGTTGCAGGCGGTAAAGTACTTTATGATGACCCCTCTCAATCCGAAACAGAGATTTCGATCGTTATACATTTAAAGGAGATATTGTATACTCTAGAGTCATAATGACACTTCCCTCAACTCGATATTTCCTACATTTAACTTGCACAGGCAGCTATACTTAATACATAAAATGCCGCGAATAAGTACACAATGGATGCACACTTGGTTATAGTTATAACATGTGAGGGCCCGGAGAAAGATCCTTAGAAAATTACAGTACAAAGCAGAAGAAGACCCTCCAGTGCGAGACGGCAAAGCGGAGGAATTTCATTTTTCTTATTTCTTCCCCAATCCATTTGATTTTTTCCACTCGTTTATCTCCGTGAAGGGCTGGCATTACACAAGTCTAAAATAATAACTACTTACAGTTAGTTTACCTTTGCTCTTCCAAACCATTTACAACTTGAAGTGTACATATGCTATATTACTAGATAGTATATACATATAGTGGGCTTCACTAATTAGATTGAAAGTGAAGTAGAATTGAAATCTAATGCAGCTTGTACAATTGTACGTACATGCACATTATGTAATGCTTTTGTATATGCACACATATATGTGCGAAGGTATATAATGCAATGTAGAAAGGCCGTTATTGTGCCCACTAATCTTAAGACTCACTGACGCACTCCGTGTAGATCTTAAACATAATGCACAATTTTTCATCTGTGTACTTTTTCTTAATGTCATGTTTTCTTTTACAGGAGGAAGTATCCTTTTGGTTCGCAACCGGCGGTGCGGGCTTTTGTTTGAGCCGAGCTTTGGCTCTAAGATTTTCTCCCCTGGCTAGGTAAGTCATCTCAGATTCCTTTTTCAACCATGCCTAAATGGTGATAAAAAAATAGTTGTAATGCGCAGCAAAGCACTCACGTTGTATGTACAGTGTACCTATGTATAGAGTGGAGACTAAAGGCTTATAAAGTATCTGTGTGCCCATAGTCTCACTCACCGTACACTTTTAACATTGCCGCTGTGCACTACTATGAGATTTCACTGTTTCATCTTTGTCTTTATCAATTCTTCAGTGTTTTTCTTCTTCCAAGTCTCAAGCGCACTATTCATCTTGGCTTTTACCTTGACTTTGACTTTTGTATTCATTCTGCGCTGACAAGACAATGTGATGCACCGATATATGTATTTGTAACTACTTATGTAACTACTTTTTGAATTTGAACATCTGATCACATCTTAAATGCAATACCGTACAACACGATAAGAATGGATTAGCTTACCTCAACCTCTTTGTCCTTTTATTTTACCTTACCGTTTTCTCGAGAGAGCTTTTCTACAAATTTCACCTGCCTTCAATTGATCACTTGACTTGCTCTCTCTGAGTTTTGACTTTCATTGTTTTCAATTTTGATTATGTATTTCAGTGGGGGTAAATTCATCAAGCTCTGTGATAAGATTCAGCTGCCCGATGATGTGACCGTCGGCTACACTGCAGGTGAGCCTTCAAATTAAATACTTTACTACATTTAAGATCATGCTTACAAGTGAATTTTATATTATGGAATGCATAATGAGACCATTTTGTTCTTCTACAGTATTTAAGTACCTATTGATAATTTTCAATGCAACTTTTAGACCTTACTTTTCCTTTTCTGGCTTTCACATTCTCCTATAACACATCTGCTTTCAACTATTTATATTATAACACCTGTAAATTATTAGACCTTGAGGCAGTTTGGAATGAGTTAATTTTACGTGGTGAATTCAATCTTAATTGGGAATATCATTTAGCCTGCTCAACTTGTACAATTAGAATGTAAATGAATTTGCATTAATTATTCATGGAAGATGGCCATTTGCCTCAAAGACTTCAAGCGCAGGTATTTTGAGTGCCGTTGCTGTCACTCCGTTGTAGACGGACGGCTCACTTATATTTTCTTCTACCACTATTACGTTCAAAGTAAAATGCATTAAAATAATAATCACGTAGGCATCATTTTTGCTACATTTTTTCCACAACTTGATGGGTGAAGAGACGAGATTAGAAATTACATAAAATTGTATCTAGTCTGAGATACAATAAAGACAATTAAATAATTACATGATCCTAGTGAATACAAACTACCTATCACAAAGATGAGAGCAAGTAGTGTAAATTTTCTGTACACGTTTTGTTCAGGTGGTACAAGCTCAAGTCTTTCTCTGATTCATTCGTTCTAGATACGGCTGGCATAAGCACAGATATTTCATGTTAGCTCTAAACTCCCCTATCAAATCTTGAATTCTTGAACCAGTTTCTGTACTTAAGATTTTTCCAGTTTCTATGTAGTATTCATATTCACCATTCGTACGGATCACATTGCATTTGCAATGTATTAGCTCACCATACTATTTCCCTTTTGATTTATTTTACGATCTCTCCCTTCGCTTATGTTGTTGCTCGATTACGAATCATGGAATCGTACCAATTATCATACTTATGAGTGCACAGAATGAGTTGGAGAAAATTGATTGCTGTAAGAGGCTGTCAAGATGATCTATGAGGAATTTGTTTTCTACAATCCTTGTGTGAATCATAATGCTTTCGTTTACATAATAATTACAGTCTCATACTAATACATATTTACATATATTAAAGATTGTTATGTAGATGGCCGTTAGAAAATTTATATTCACAACATTTTTATGTGAATGTAAGCTGTAGGTCATTGGGAACTCGGCAAAATTGTTGGGGACATGCGAAAAGTAGAATCACAGAATAGCATAGTGTGGCTAGGTATTGCCTAATACATAGGAACGTATTACTCTATGATATAGAATGGTAGCAGAATGTTTTCACCAAAATAGGAGCTACTTACAAGGTTGCAATTGCAACGCTTTAAATAGATTTCTTAACACTGTGTGTCATTTTACAATATTTAAGATTTTAGGCCTTCCAAGTAGAACTGTATCAAAATGCTGAATGCTTAATTCTTCGAAGTCAAAGTAATTAGCATTGACGTTATTCAAAAAAGAAACGTGAAATGGTATACAGATATAGTACAAATGTAACGTGTACTCAAAAACTCGACAGTCTAATAACTATTACGTTGCTTTTGGATTCCAATGAAACAATAGTATGTATTACTACATACGTTTATTGTAATAACATTTTGTGGCAACATAAGAAAAGCAATTTTACATATTCAGTTTGAATGGTTGCCTCCTATAAGATATTCAAATTGATGGGTTCGCTTCAATCGCCTCAACGTCCGCATCCGTCAATATTACACGGTCCACACAACTTGTGTGACACAAGCCACATTTCAAATAAATTCAAAAGTTTTGAGACAACTATAGCTTAAGATGATAGGAGATAGTACTAGTACGGTATAACAATTTAATAGCGGAGTAAGCATCGAGGGAGAAGATTGATGTGTGGAAGTAATGAGATGAGTATGCGATAAGACGAGAAAATAGTGTGGCAAACTCCTTACTTTTCTCTGAATGCGTCTTGGCCGTATCTACTATGCACCTAGATATACATTGTACATATGCTTCTATATTTCTTGCATTGCTTTCACACCTTCGCTATACTATATAGCAGCTAATTGTAAGCAGTATTTTGTAATCTCAATAATAATAATATACAAATTACTAGTATAGCATGAATAATATGTATATGTTATTGTAGGCTGGAAGTGTTGTAAGCCCGGAATACTAATTATAACCGTGTGGATTCTCATCCCTCTCATTATCTTTTTCAGGGCACCTCCTTGGCCAAAATTTGACTATCATCCCGCAGCTTCACTCTCACTTCGAGACGATGAAGTTTATAGACATGAAGAATTCACATTCTGAGGTGAGCAAATACAAACAGTCATACACATTTATTATTGCGTACTGGTACTACATCTGTTAAACCCACAACAAGTGTTATACACAAAATCTTGTATATGTATTCACATGATTACGAGTGCAAGATGATGTAAAAGTAAGAATGTTTGTACTTTAAGAGGCTATACTCGTTATCTCTGTATCTTTTTGTATTATCTATATTGTAGTAACATACATCTATCTTAAGAGGAAGGAGAATTTTCTACATGATCGTTGTATATGCAGTTGAGCTCGGTGCATTTTATGAGATGAGTCTCACATTCCTTCTTTGATTGCCTTTCTGTGAGCCCACTTACATGTGGTATTACTATTACTATTTATTCAGCTGTTTCAAGTACACGCATCCTCAGAATTGAACTACCCAATTCCATCACTGCGTTCACAGATTGAAGGAGCTCGTAAATAAACATGATACCAAAGTAACAACATACATGGCATGTATTTTGTATGTAAGGAGATGGTGTTGCATTTACAAGTCTGTATTTCCATTATTATGACAATGAAATACTTATTTACTAGGTGTATGAGTTTTGTACGCATTGTGCATTAATATATTCCACTCAATTAGTAAAGTCAGGGAAGTAGACAGGCAGGTAGTGTCGTACTATAGTACTGATGGTTGGCTGACACGTAAAAGTACCTAGGACTTTGTATAATACTTATGAAAGTTTAGATCATTACGCAACGTTATATTTTGAAAATCAATGTTTAATGCAAACCTAAGAAGAAATGTAGTAATCAGCAATTCCAATTGTATAGTTGAATGTACTGACCAGCAGGCTAGACTTTAGTTATCTATGGGGAGATAAGGAACCGCCCTACTGTACACCTTCACAGGGGTTCCCAAATCCCAAATCATCTCTTTTGGAGCGAGCAACCGCAATCGGCAGACTAGCACACAATCACAAACAATCAACAAGACAGACACTCCAGTTGACTGAAGCAATTCAGCCTGCAACTCGAAGGAACCAAGTGTGGAACTATTTATAAAAGCCATTGTATACGCTGTGTGTGTTTATACATAGCATCAAAGTTTCGTTGATTATGAGCCTTTTTTAGCAGCCGCCATGCACCACCGAGAAGTGATTAATGATGTCGATAAGTTGAGGCGAAATGAATAGACTAATGAATGGGAAAATGGCACTTGTGTGAGAAAGTGAAAGAAAACAATGCGAGAGCCCCTGTAAAAACAAATGCGTAGATGAACAATCAGCCTTGAGTAATTACTGTTAGCTTATAGAGTTTTCATGTCTGTATTCGGCCTGCTTCGCAGACTTGCGTTTTTTGTGGTTCGGACATTTTGGAGCAATTGAAATGATTATTAGCATTTTTACACGGTTGCAATGACTCTACTACTTAAGTTATTATCTAAATCATGATGGAGGTTCAATGGGCGTTATTCATTTTTCTGTGAAAAACGGTCTATTAGCTGTACTGTACGTTCACTAGACTGTCAATACTACAGCAAGGATAGGGTTTCTCTTTCTACTAACAATAAGTGAGACACGTATGTATTGTAAAGGCGTCAGATTACAATGGAGATTTGCGGTAAACGCACAATTACAGTAGCTACCTAGTTAGTACATATCCCCTAGAATTGCACGAAACATTTGCGATTTTCACCTGAGATTGTAGTACTTATATAGTAATTTATATGTGATACAGATGTGTGTATTTGGAGAAAATCTTATGCAACAATGTTTTTTTTTAATTATTTTCAGATCACTTTCAGCTATGTGCGATACTCTGAGTATGAGAATATACTGGATGTCAAAGGTTTCTCGGAGCAAGAGGATCCCACCAGATTTCTCAGCCTTCATTGCCTGTTATTCCCCAATTTCTCCTTCTGCTCTAAGAGGAGATAATAAAGACTTTGGTGCAAAACCATTTTTTGCGGCCGACAAATCTTTTGAAACTATTCCAAAAAAACTCAACACATTTGTCCAATCCTTTGCTCTAGAAAAATATTTTAAATAAGGAACCTTGTACAGATTTCGTTTACGCAAAAGTTCTGTAGACTTTGAAAATTATTTAAATCTAATTGCAAAACTGTATACGTACATAGAGATCTATTCAACCGAGATTACACTAGTAAAATGTAATTTATAATTTCTTTATATGTATCACTCCCATAGTTCTGACTGTAAAAACCAAAATATACTTACATTCTCACAACAAAACACTTTGAATTCCAAAATCAATGATATGTTCCTATTATAAAGGTTGATATAACATAACCATAATATTACATTACAGAGGGTGATGCCGTCTTAAAGTTAAACTTGGGGGAATGCAGGTTTTCAAATACAGACTTCAGTATATTCAGTATGAATTGAAGAAATCTTTGAGTATATGTGTGTGGGGAAAAATTCAAATTTGTAGCTTTGAAAATCCAAGATACGGAAGGGACAAGTAATAGTTACCAAATTCCCTACAATTTAGTAACTATCCCTGTGTAAGTCTTCATTTTACGCATTCAAATCGAAAAATGTTCAATGATATGATACACAGGGTGTTCACAGGTATTTCCTCTTTGAAAATAATGGAAATCTGTATTTTCAAGTCCGATTCGCTAGCTCAGGCCATCATATTTACAAATTGTCTGCAAATTTAGTTACTCGCACAGGATTACCCTTGTGGATTGTGAAGGGAATCCTCTATTTTCAGTTTAATTAGCCTACTGATTGTTGTAGTCTGAAATGGGTATTTAGATTCTACTGCCACTGACTGTTACGTTTACAGACATAATATCCCATGAAACTATTATTTCTGCCCCTTCCCCCCTCTGCGAGTCATAACTCAAATTTTTTTAAAGCAACAAAACTGCACATTTTCCCACACATTTTTCGGCTACTCAAAGATTTATTCAATAGTGATACATATTAGAAATTTTAGTCTTTGTAGTTGAAAAACTGGATTTTTACTGCTAATTCCCAAAGTATAACTTTATGAGGGCCTCACCCTTTATACATTCTTCTATATTTACTTTTGCTAGAATTTTGAGCACCTGTTCTTTGTTAATTGAATCAACCTTTTATATTCATTCCACATGTATGCATGTATACTCGCAATGAATATGTTTGCTGTGCCAAAATATCTTACAACGGAAATTCAATCCATACTTTAAGTGAGTGGTATGAAAAGAAAGCCCATTGTCAGTATGTTTGTGTGTGGAGGGGGACAATGGCTACCAAACGAACAAACTGATGATGTGATGATTACTCTGCGCAATATTTAAGTAATTATATAGTTAAAGGTGGTGTCGAGTCAATAATTTATAATAATGTATGTAACCATGTAAGAAAATTAAAGTTCAACTATACGTATATATGAACGAAATGCAACAACTTTCATTCTCAAACCTCAAGTTATTTAATTCAATCGTCATCTGTACCTCATATAATTACAACAATGCGTATCATAGCTATTTACGTCTGCTAACGAGATTATTTGTCGATGAGTAGTAAGGTGCTCTTATTTTATTACCTGAGTACTCCGTGTGTAAATAAATGTGAGTGCAGGACAATTCCAATGAATTACTTTGAAGAGATTATTCCTTCAAATTATATACTGTTATGCAACTAACATGAAGATGAATGTCTCAGGGGCACACAGACGCGCACACAATTCAGGCTACAACTTGTACCCTGAAGATGTATATCTGAATCTACTAATCAACCATTACTAGCAGCAGTTATCAAAAGCAACAGTTGTGTTATTCATATCATACAGCCTGCACTGCATCCACAATAATAATTTCGATTCTTGTCTTACCAACAATATTCTAAAGCAATGGTGTTCCAATGATGCTCTCTCAACTAATTTGGAGGAGAAACAGATCTATTTATGATTGCCGTCTGGATGGCATGTATCGGCACGTTAAGAAGCAGTTAGTTGCCAGCACATCGTTTGCGTCCAGTTCTACCTCATAATACTTATTGTATATACAGTAATCAAGCATATCTATGCATTAAATAATTCTTTTAGATTCAGAGAAGGCTATCCATTATTATTATTAGCTTACGGCAGTGCTCACTGACTTATTTATACGTTACAATCTACCAGTACAACAGAAAAGTCGTAGGTAGTTATGTACGTTTGTACACATAATAAACATTCTAGCCCTGGACTTGAAACATAAGTTGAAGAAACATAGTAGATAATAATGGGAATATGATGCTAATACGTAGGTTTCGATTTGGTTTTATCTACAAGAACGCACTCGCGTATTCGGCATTCGGACAGTGAAATGGTAGACGTTGGAGCAACCTCAAGTTGACTTTAGAAGATTAAAATTGGTTTTGGTTTGCATGTTTAGTACAGACGCTCACTTGTGGAATAATAAACAGAAAATAATAACATAGAAGATGTCTATTTGACGCCTGATCATCAACACAACAACACGTTGCTCTGTACGAATACCAGTTAAAAGAGTTCCATTCTACATTGTCTGATGATGTTAACTCAAGATATTTACGTTCAGAGTTCAGACACTCTTCTTATGTTTGTTCGATCTGGTTTGCTTTTTATTTCCAAACGTCTGTCCATTTTTTACTTGTCCAAGAAAGCATCATCTCACACTATCTCATGCTTTCAATTCACAATCATTCCAATCCACAGTGACCAACAACAAGCTCATCATTAATATAATTTGCATCAATTTTATCTAGCTTTGCAATCTGTGCTGGTGTACCATGTTACTGAATCTCTTGAATGTGCACATCTCCGTGAGAGAGAAAATTTTTAGCAGAAAAGTAATTTTTAAAATTAATGAAGAAATTATTTGAATTGTTTGTCTTTTCCTAAATTGTGTGTACTAATTGTAACTGGCTGTACCGGCTGACGAACCGGAAATGTGGGGAAAGCTGCCACGAGTCGAATAAAAAAACTCTGTATATGTTTTAACATTTAACCAGCGAGACAGACGCTCGCAGCGCAGGTATCATGTGGAGAAGGCATATTGTAATTAAATAGGACTGAAACCCGAACTTTTTGTTTGTTGCTGATACACGTATTTACAGATAATACAAGCAAAATTGGAAACTTTACACACAAATACATAAACAATAAAATGCAAATGCAAGCACGATTCAATGAAAATTAGATTCTTAGACCTTTCTACTTGATATTCATATTATTTCCAAACGATTACATTTGATTGGGCTGCTTGTTCAAAGTCAGTTTTGAAAGTTCTTATGTTCAAGCATTAAATGTACTTGATTCGCGTGCACCAGCCTCTCTTTAAAGGAAAGCCCTGCATTTTTCCATGAACTGATGATGATTCTGAATGACAGTTTAGTTTCAACCTACGAACGTGATAGAGATTCGAATGAATTGCGTTAAATTGCGAATCTATCTTACTATTCAATTCAAACCAGTCCTATAGCCGATTTATAATAATAATTGGTGAGAACTGGCAAGGAGATGAGTTGCGAGACTGGAAAACCTGCCTGGTTGAGATGCTAAAAATTCCACCAACAGCATTTGATAATCTGGTTGATTCACTCACAGAGAAGATGCATGAATCACTTGTGAGTACATTAGTTAAAATCAAATACTGGTTCGAAAATTAAAAGTACAGCAACTACTATCTTCTTACTATCAGAAGTAGAGCGAAACAACTTTCGTTTTTTTCGGTCGTAAAGGAAAGATGGAGAATAGAAAAATTGCTTCAATGCTAATGAAGGACGAAGATGCCACTGGAGTTGTTTTATGATTTCCAGTTTTCGAATCTGTATGTAAAAGAGAATCTGAAGATTGATGTGGCCGTCCTTGTGTGATGTGATCATCTTGAAGCTTCAACACTTTGCCTTTACTATCATCTTACTATTTACTAACTACTAGTACTACACATAATACATTTACAAAAGTAATGTAGCAGCTCCAGACTATCTCTCATTGTTTGCATCTCTGACTGCGTCGCATCTGTATGAATCTGAACTGAACGGGGAGATAATCTATAGGGAAATGTGGTTGATCTCTCAAATGGAAAGCCAAAGACGATTACGAATAAAGAAATTTGCCGGGGCATTTAGCTTCTGTTCATTTTCATACACTTTAAATATTACATACACATACAAAATCTTCCATGCTTCCCCCGATCCAAAGATTTTGTGCACCCGGCTGGAAACCTTCTCATGTCTGCTACACTTCATAATGTATAACTGCTAGTGCATACAGTGCAAAAGTCAACTGCCCGATGACCCCGTCGACCATGTAACTTGATATGTGTAGCCAAAGATTGTTGGGTGTAAACATTTTTAGGTTTTTGGGTACACCCGAAGATGCACACATTTTTTTGTTTTTCGGGTGCACCAAACATTTTTTTCGTGGAAAAATTTTTGACAAAATTTTGTGAGGGCACAACCATAAATTTCGATTCTATCAGGAAGATTTTGCATGTATGAAATATTATTTTAATTCTCTTGATCATGCATACTCCAGCCTATTTTCTATATATATATATATGAAACAGGGGCGTATTTTAGTGAAGGGATCGTCAGGTCTGAGTCCCCCCAAATCTAAAAAATGACAAAGAGGGGATGGGGAAGAGGGGATGGACGGACATACGGTTAAGCGCTCTCCCTCTAAAAATTCCTTTTCTCGTTTGCCAGGATTACTTATTCATTTTAAAACCAATTTTATACCCATTTTGTCCATCAGGATTAATCATAGACATCTATCATTAATGGTGAATGGTGACTGGTGACTAGTATAGTATAGTATAGTATACCTGCTACATATTACAACCTGTAGCTGCGACTAATTCACCTGCACACAACACAAATAGTCTCAAGAACTGATTAAGATCGGAAATGGTTGTGGCAGAAGACACCTGCCGTTGATTTGAAAAAGCTCTTAAGGTAGGAATTTCGCAACGGAAAGAGTACCTGTTGTACATAGCAATATGAAGCACATATAAAAGTCCGCCCTTTCGGAAGGATGCGTAATGAAGGGGATTATTATGTAACGTAGTATTCAGCGCACCAGGCACAGAGTGCCTATAAGCACAACGGATCGAAGTCAGGTGTATGTGTAAAAGTAAAGTTAAGTTTGATTTGTTGTTTTGTCAACAAAAGTATTCTCTTTAACGTGAATACAGGTGTGGTTGTGGCTCTGGACGACTGCGCTTCAAGTCATCTAAAACACATTCACATTACTTTGACAGTAACAGGGATGTGACATAACATTACCTTTATATTTTTTTGTGTGTTATGTTATTTTAAATCATTTGAAGTGCAAATTTTAGCTACCACTGCAAATTAGTGTCATCCTCCAAAAACGGCTGGCGAACGGATTCTGTCTAGAAAATAACTGATTCGAGATGTCATCCACTCACGGGGAAAAATATGAGATACAAATTCCTAAAGCTTCCAGTAACCAAAACATTTTTACAATTAATTTATCATTTATGTAACCGGTACGGCTACGTTGCTTGATTAATTATTATGTTTTTATACCTTTGTGTTGTATAGGTGCTTTAGTGTATGGTGGTTTACTTACTTACGCCGGTGGTATTCTACTTTTATTTGCATTTGCAAGGTAAATTTTTTGTGTAAAACCTTTTCCATTTTATAAAATACAAATACAAGTACCTCAAACTCAAACCAACATTACTTAAAAAATCTTTCGTATTTTGCTTTCAGCCCTTACTGGATGGTATCCTGGGAATACACATTCAGTCCTTTCAAAAATATGGGGCTGTGGGAGTTTTGTTTCAGAGA
The DNA here is from genome assembly GCA_019776185.1 of Plutomurus gul. Lineage (NCBI taxonomy): Eukaryota > Metazoa > Arthropoda > Collembola > Entomobryomorpha > Tomoceridae > Plutomurus > Plutomurus gul. The sequence goes on along the minus strand of JABASC010000104.1, from coordinate 16,778 downwards.
TTACAGACATCCGAATTATCAGTTTGATAAATTGTTTAACGGGTGCCATTATATCTTCAGCCAAGAATACCAAATTATTCGCGAGTGGTTACTGCCTGGTACATTCATACTACTTGTATATTTTTGACGAATATTTTACAGTAGAACAGAACATACTAAAGAGCTCATGGTAAATATTTAATTTGTCAAACAATACCACAGGTTGGCTAATGACTGTGCAGGCTTTTTATACATTGGCATTTATGGCTTCGTTTGGAACTCAAATCCTACTTGCATTCCTTGTAGTACGATGGCCGATGAAAATTGTGTTAAGAAACGAGTGGTTTATTACAATGATCTGTTTTGGAGGAAACGCAATTTCAGGTTAAAATATTATTTGTTTTAATGTTGAGGAATAACATTTTTTTGAGGAAAACAGAAGCATGCGAAATCTATTAATCGTGTGTTCAGTAAAGTGGTCAAATATACGATTTACGCATTTAACAAATATACTTTAAGATTTTTCAAAAGCATTTTCGTGTTTCACAAAGCAGTGAATGATATAACTAATGAATTATATTTTTTTAATTACAGCTTTCCTAATATTCCTGTCAGTGTCAATTTTCGGTGGACAATGCTATAGACGTGACTGGATACAATACCCTAACTACAATTATCTCTCATGGGCGTATGCATTCGCAATTGGTTAGTGCTGTTACAAGTTACAATAACATAAACGTAAAAATTGTTACAATCCTAATTAAATAGAAATAATTGTAGTCTTACATATGCAATGGCTTTCCCCTATTTCTTCTTCACTGATTGTTCCGTCCTCTTTTAAACAAAAAGCCTTGACCCTTCAGGTATGATAACGTGTCCATGTCTTTCATACCTTATTAAGTCATTGCAGTTAGTAAACTCGTACCCACATTTCTCGCACTTTCAAAAATCCGACATTTTCAAAACCGGAAACGCACAACTTCAAAATTCTATAGAAAGTTATTGCGAGACACAATTCTGCAGTACAAGAACAACGTATTTTCACATAATACAAAACGTTCTTTTGTGAAAAACACTAGGTTCAATGCTGGTTCATGCTATTGCGGCTGCAGCTCTCTACATGGAGGCCAAGGAAGCAAAAGAACGTCGGTTAGAGGCTGAAGGGCATTTAGGTCTTCAGATGCACCAAACTGGAATGGGGGGAACAGGGGAATCCAACCCTGGATCTGACACTCATCATTTCGTGTGAATATATCTGTTCAATGCCAAGGACCAAATATTTAGCTTTTGTAATAATCTCATGTGTACATTTCGGCAGCACATTACTTAGGTAACTTACGTTTAGACAACTGAGATAATTGTTCTTAACTCTTACACATTCTCAACGGTCTCAAGCAGTTTCTCTCTTTTACATAAAATATACTTTATTGTAGGTACAACAATTTTTGTACGAAGAATCTTTGTCTTGATAGCTTAGTGATCAGGATTAAGGCATTAGTATATTAAATTTTCAGGGTGTGGCAAATCAAAGAATTACGGAACACGTGATTCGTTTTATTACTAAAATGGTATAATATCTAAATAATATTATATTCAAATGTTTACTTGCTATAAGATCTGGTATAAATTAGATAATCCTAATTCCGTGATGTACAAATCAAATACTTTAAAATAGAATGACAGAATCTATTTAATAAATGTTACACAATATATAGTATACATTTTTACAAATATTTGTAATTGCAATGACAAAGATCCAAAGGATGGACACATGTTATGTCTCAACCTCAACATATCGAACTGTGTAGTTATACCATAGAGGTCTATATATTTAAGAGTTGTACTTTTAGATCCATTGACATACGGGGTACGTGTATCTAATTTACACTTTACATTTAAACTGCCTTTTTGTAATAATGAATAATATTCAAATGTATGTATTAGGTATGAATACAAAATTCTATCTGTCATTGTTAAAGTTGTAGCTGTGACGTATACTTGCAGCTATAAAATGAATAAATCTATACCTTGGTATTGGTAATAGTAATAAAAATCAAAATAAATTTGGTTCCATTTTAAGGTGTGAATAGAGTTACGGATTCTGACTCTGATTCTGACTTGTGGATTCTGATTCTGACTGTGGTTAAATCTGACAGTATAAACTCCAATCCACAGAATCCGATCAGAATCAGTCAGAATTGTCCTGATTTTAAGAATATGAATTTACGTTCTCATGCAAGTTATTCGATCGAGAGTGAGTGAGTGAGAGGATCGGGAAAGGGAAATTGTTGTCAAACTTGTTATGAAAAATTGGGAAATCCTAATGCATCACAAGGTTATTTCCGTTAAACAATTCAAATAAACTGATTTGAATAATTTAAGTTTTGAAGTCGTATTCGTAATCATATTTTCGTATTGTATTTTGTATTCCTTTTCCTACTACAGACAGACAGATACTACAGAATTCAGAAAGTGGCTAAAGTCAGCCTTATGCATGAGGCGGGAGAAACTCAACGAGTTAATACTTTAAATGTACAAACATTGAAATGAAGAGTTAATAGTTGGGTTAAATTTTAGGCCCATAATAAATCCCCCAATTTTTTTCAAAACACGATTAAACGAATTTGAATTTTTTCGAACATAATTTGTTGACATTTAGTGCCGATACTATCGAGTTGATACAAACTGTGTACAATGACAGCATTAAGATTTTAAATTATGAACTAACCACACTTGCTGACGTGTCGACATTTTAAAGTCAGTATAAATAGTCGACAGTCCGGGCCGGGGTCCTCCTCCACTTCCTTTCACCCGACAATTTTAAACGAAGGTAATTAAACTATTTAATCTCGTTGTGATTGTTCCATTCAAAAATATAAACGATATTTGTTTACTTTGTCATAATAAATTGCATATAATATTATTGCATGTGTCCACAAGCAGCCTTTGCTGTGTACAGTACAATGCACACTTTATGAATTGTTCCTCTATACATACGTACATCCTAGTGAATAAAAACATTGGTAAGTTTAATACATAAATATATTCACTATATATGATATATAGGGACTTTCACTGCAACGTTTTCGACAATAATTATGTATATGGTACATAGGCAATAGAAGTGGTGGTGGTATTCACGAGGAAGAGCTTGTTCATTGTTCGGTAATTACTTTTTAATGTCATTGTTGATTGTTGTGCTTAATTTATTTTTGCTGCTTGGTCAGATAAGGGATCGTTTTGTTGAAGTGAATACACAATAAATATATTTCAAAATATCATGTGTATACCTAAATATTTAATTAATGGTTCTTCAATCACATTTACATACTGTGATAGATTATTGTTATTTGAATTTAGGATTTCAGGCTGCCGGACCTGCTAAAAGTGTGTGCTAAGCAGCTGAGCAAATTATCCACTAGAGAACAAGGCAAAACCTGGAGCTAAAGTGGTATCTCCATTATCTATTATTGAGTGTGCATTCTTCAATGTTGAAGGTGTTGGATTGGAACCGTAAATTATTTTTACAGATACTGTGATATCATTTTGTATTTTGTGACTGTGTAAGAATTGTGTAAGAATTTTAGTCACAAAAATCTACAATTGCATTACAAACTTCTGGGATTTTGAATGGTTTATTTAAATAATCCTAATTTTAATTTTAGAGATCAACTCTGGGTGCTGATGAAGTTTTGAAGGACTGAAAACTTTTAAACTTGACTACGATGGCATTTTGTGTGTGGTTCATACTGCTAGCCTTGTTAGCTTTGGGGTTGGTGTTAGTGGCAGTAGTTTGTCTTGTATTGCGCAGAGGAAGCCCTTATCCTAAAGTAAAGATATATGATGAGGAAAAATACTTTGAAGATTCCAAAACAAAAATACGATGTCCATTTCCTTCGTTATCAGATGTTCCCTCAGTGTCTTTATCTGTGATAGTTCCAGCTTATTTTGAAGAACAAAGGCTGCCACCAATGCTCGATGAATGTTTCGAGTATTTGGAGCGACGATGTAAGAACGAGCACACATTTTCATATGAAGTGATCGTTGTAAATGATGGCAGTACTGACGGAACGTGCAGTGTTGTGATGGATTATGCAGAAAAATATGGCAGTGATAAAATTCGTTTATTGAATTTGATTAAAAACCGGGGTAAAGGGGGTGCTGTAAGACTTGGTGTTCAAAGCTGTCGAGGGTGTAATATCCTCTTCGCTGATGCTGACGGAGCAACACGATTTTCTGACTTGGATAAATTGTACTCGTCATTGAATCAACTTGTACAAAAAGCACAGTTTGATGGTTCAGATTGGAAACTGCCTTTGGTTGTCTGTGGATCAAGGGCACATCTGGAGCAGGAATCAGTCGCCCACCGCTCATTTTTCCGAACCATATTAATGCATGGCTTCCACTTTTTGGTTTGGCTCTTTACAGTTCGTGGTATCAGAGATACCCAGTGTGGATTTAAATTATTTACGAGATCAGCTGCCAGAACTTTATTTCCAAATTTGCACATTGAGAGATGGGCATTTGACGTGGAACTTCTATACATTGCCCAAACGTTGAACATTCCAATTGATGAGGTTGCCGTTTACTGGACAGAAATCGACGGATCTAAAGTTACTCCTGTTTGGAGCTGGTTGCAGATGGGAATGGATTTGATTTTAATATGGCTTCGTTACAACATAGGTGCATGGAAATTAATATCTAAAGGAGATTAAGGAAAACAATAGTACTTTTTCATATTTTCAAATGATTTTCAAAACCGAGTTTCTAAATGCAATTGATTGTGAGTTCCATCAATGTCAAGGTACTCTTACAATCAGTGGTTAGAATTTAGAATATTCAAAATGATTCCTATTTAGCTTGTTTTGCTGTTTATATAATATTCTTTAGTGTTTTATAGATGTGTTAGCTTTCATTCGTCTGTGAAAACCAATTGTCTAGGTATTACAGCACGGAGACATTAAATATCGTTACATGTAATTTATTCTTCATTCCGTTGCAATTATGTTTATTAGACAATAAATGGAGTCATTTTACTAACACGGTATTTGCCCAATACATATAATTTGTATATTACGTTTATTCGAAACAAACGTTGATCGTTTGATTGAATATTTTTCTCTAATCTTCATGTTTTTTCATGATATTACTATTACTAGTCATCATTCTTCGTCAGATTCAAAAGAATCCGTTGGTGAAATATGCTCCTTCGTAGATTGATCTGGACTAGCAGCCCAGGGTAGCGAACACTCCTCTGTATCGGTGATGACAACAGATGGTGATTCCGATACTTTGCTTGCTTTTCTTAAGGCCAAGGCTATAACCAAATCTTTTTTGGCTCTGTACGATTTCAAGCACTGTTCAATGCATAAAACAACGAAACCAGAAAAATATCCACAGCCGACGATAACCAGGCACAATTTCATGTTGTCGATGCTCAGTCCTTTGTAAGCCTTGTTTCGATTTTTGTTTGGAGCCTTAAGAGCAGCTTCAAATAGAAGGTTACTTAGCCATTTTTCAATCAGACCGGAGTTCTGCATTCGTCGAATTACCTATAAAACCCAACGTTACAGATTTTTAAGAAATATTGAACATTATTAAATACTAGAAATTAATGTTAAAAACGAAGTATTAGAGTGCTGTCGTAAATACTACATACTTGATTAAAACGGTCAACAAACGGCGATCCTTTTGGCATAGCAAACCCGACATTATAAGAGGTAGGACAATCTTTTGTAATATGAATAGACGATGACCATCCATCGAAATACTTCGAGTTGGCAGCATAACGAAGATATTTACCACTATCCAAAACAGCGAAATCGGCATCATTTGCTACTCTGTCTAGCGCTGCCGACATGTTTAAAACCGGCTGAAAACGCTCGAACAGAATCTGATCTTCCTTATCGCTAGTATTTGTGAAAGTTTGCAGTACTTCCTGTTAAAACAATATCTTTCTGTTGAAACATTTTCTTTTCTTTTTAAGCCATTTTCATTGAAATCATAAATATTAAAATTCAACCTACAGCGTATCCACCCCATTCCAAACCAGCTCTTACTATTTGTTTAATGTTGTCAACTTTGAAACTACTGGGTCCTATTGTCAATGAAACAATGAGTGCAACCTATAAAATTATCAAATCCCAATTTTTTCAAAGGTACAGATATTCATGTAAATCGTAAAGTGAACATAGAAGTGTGTCTATCATAAGAGGTAGGTTAGGTACCCTGTACAAAATGGCTGCGAGCCAGCAGAATAACAACCATGCAATAATGAACGCTCGGAGCGAGGAGCTTTTTGCTCTCGGAGGCTTTTGTGTTGACACCATAGAGCCCAAAGCGTAAAAAATCCCTCTTCCAATTGAAAAGCTTTGATCATGCTTCAGAGGACGAGTAATTAATGAAAAAGTGGGCCCAGCTATGAAGGCCATAGCCAGTATACACGCCCACACTTTCCATGAAAACGGTAAAATTAATCCCAGCCAATGTGCTAAAGCTTCTGGTCTTGGAACAGCAAAACAGCCTTTATCCGAATCATATGGTGTTGTAATATCCACTGCCTAAGAAGAACATGCAAGTTTGCATGAATTTTTAACCTCAAGTTCAACCGTTCTAAAATAGTGATTTTCACCAATTCTCTGTTGTCAATTAGGAAAATGCTTGCAAATCCAATATCAGCCACTTTCTGTGTTTGTCCAATCAGACCCGTCCAAGTGTTATTCCCCAACTAGTTAACAAAAAAATGTTACACTATGGTTTTAAAACTTTCATTTCTTTTTGAATAATTAAGAGTCCTTACATTCACACCCCATCGCTCCCCTTCGGGAGGTTCATAAAATTCATAAGTGAAATTCATAATTTTCGCTAATTCCTCAAAAATCATGACCTCTAATCCAGAATACGTGTAGTTATTTGGTCCAATTTCGGTCTTGATGACAAGAGGTGGAAATTCGAAAACACATGCGCGTAGTTTGTGGGAGCGCATGTTGTCTATGGTCTAAAATACAAATAAATGGTGTTACAAAAGTTCATGTCCAATGAAATTAGGGGTAGCTTCAACGAGGGCCCGGAAATGATGCCATATTTTTAACTGCTGATTTAATGCATTTAACAGCAAAATAGCAAATTAATTAACAATTAATTCAAAATTACTAATTAATTAGCCTTTCCAGTGTACATCTTGTTAGTTATTAAATCCCTTGTTTTTCCCACTTACTTATAATGTATAAAAAAAGTTCTCACCGGAATGAAGAGATCTCTTGTCCTCATCACATACTCTGATCTGGCCCACCTGGCCACGTAAAACTGCTTCGGTTGTCCAGGAATGGGATAAGGGTCTAGTGCTGCTACTTGCAATGAAGCCGTAGTGTCTGTCTTTTAACGTGTGGACAGTAATTGAGGTTAAACCTGAAATGTGAAATGTGTAAATTCGTTTATTTACAGGGTACCTGGTTTAATTCTTCTCTTAAATCGTTGTGACCAGTGGTATTGGTGGCCATGATGTTCATTCCTTGTTTGTCTGTGGTGTTCCTGTTATCCTCTCGTACCATCACTTCCGTTACAACTATTCCATTGAATATTTTGTCTTGCTCCATTATGTTAAGAATTCCCTAAACATATAGAAAAAGTAAAATTTAAATTAACTGCATAGAAATTTGTTTACCTTACCTTTCCTGGATCTCGAAATTTTTCTTTAACCAGGACGACAATCCTTGCTCGTGGTGTCCACCATGGATACGAAATCGTCAACTCAAGGATGTTTTCAAATCCACTCTCGTCTTTTACGAACATAATTAATGCGGTAGCCTTTGGTAAAACCTTATGAGTGAAATGATTGGGCGGTTCTGTAATGATAGAGCCGCACTATGTCTTTAGTAATTCACATTAAAATTTATACTGATCTACATATATCTAATGATACAATTTCACCAAATATTTATTAATATTTTGTATCTGGTAGTGAAGGTTTGTGTGATTTCAGTTTACTTGAAGTTATTCTCCTAGCGAGGTCTGGATCTAATGAGAAATTCGTTATTAGTGAATTTGCTTTTGGGATATTATAAGGAAAATTATACGAAAGTATTGAAATGCGGGCTTGAGTAGAGATAAGTAAGACGAGTTGTTCCGATATTGAGTTAGATTGTCACTTAGGACACTGTCCTACACATTTACCTAATGGGAGAAAGTACGTGATGAAGGATTTCTTGGAAACTTGACTTAATCTTGTAATCATTTCATTCATTTCCCAAGATTCGTCATAAAGTATCATTATCTGTGACCAGTAAAAGCTCTTTAATTTAATAATCTATATTATAAGGTGTATTATACATATGTACTCATAAAATATTATTAATATTTAGTAAGTTTCAGCTTACTTGACTCGCTTCACTGAAATATTCTTCAAATATGCTTGTTAGGAAAACATCTATACCTCTTCCATCTATGCCCCCTAAACTGTCGGACTCTCTTTCCTGAATACATTTTGAGATGGCGAAAAACAGAGAAAATCCTGTCAAGTTTAATGCAGAATTTGAGACTACGGCTTCACACAATGCCCGAGTCTCCAACATGAGAACTTGAATTACTAGACAAATAAAATGATTCAGTAAATTACAGTGAAATCAGAGTTTGCTGTTCTGTGCAAAGCTATGGACAAAATGTGTTTTCTTGAGAAAAGAACCCTATTTAATATACAAATACAACAACCGTTCCTACTTGTGCGTCATCCATTCAATACGTACTACGTAAAGAATCCGGGTAGTCAATCAATCACAGCCACAGCACATCAGTCGAGTCGTGTCGAAGTGTCGTCGTTATTTTCCTGACCTATGGGTTTTACACGTGAATTTATTGAAAATTCGTGTATTATTTATTTATAAGAAAACAGCATGACTTACATAAATGTATACTCATACTAAATTTATTAGGGCAGAATGTTACAGTCCATATGTAAGTACCTAAATACATCCCGTTAAAATCCCTAGATTTCATGAAAAGTTAAACCACACATAATGCAAACTATTATCCCTTCATACAGTAATGTGGTGTGGCTCCCCATATTCATAAAATAGCAGGGAAAGTAAAAATCCCATCCCCAGATGTGTCATTCAAAATAATATTCAAGAAACTTTCGATTTGTGACTTTTGAAATTTGGTTTTCTACTTTATTTCTTACACCCACAGGCGCAAATGTACATGAGTGTATTTAGTGTTAAAAAATTGGCTTCAGTAATACAGAATATCTATTTAGGTATAGAATTTATTTCTAGTAATTTATTTGCATCTTTTCATCATTCGTTAAAATTAGGACAAAATGAGAACACAATTCCGCTTTTAGGTCCGAGTTCCAAACTGTGAGAATTCACGCTAGAACTAAAGAATACAAATTTAAATAATAGAGTGATAGGTATGTATGAACATATGTGCCATTTGCCATGTTTCTTTAAATATAATTCTTCGTTAGTGACTCACTTAATATTCAGCCGATCCGGCTGAAAATGTAGGCTTCGTGCTTCAACAGTCAGTATTTCGGCAATGTGTGCAAAACACGAAACGTCAACATGTTCCAAACTGTCACCAAAGTTGGTCACGACCAATAGAGCATTATCCGATTTGTTGTCTATTCTGTTAATGTTTTAAAAGATTATCCACTGGTCGATTGACATTTCACGACCTCATCGACAATGTGCATTTTGTATTGTGATTGTGAAATGAGTGCACTCATTTCATGCACTTTCTTTCTCATTAATATTTCCACTACATTTCTGTATTCTTACCTGGTGAAACCAAATACGTTGTTTTCATTCAAGCAAGAAAGTTCAACATTTCCTTCTTGTCGAATGTGTACAAGTTTTCTAAATAGTTTCAAGTGACTCTCGTCCATTAAATTTTGATACTCAACATTTAGATTCTTGTAATCTAAGTGAATGGGTAACCAAGTTTGGTCTGCAATGGTGAAACCTAGACAAAATCTTAATTCAATTTGAAAAGTATTAAAGATATTATTTCCTTTTTAGCTAAACTCACATATTAATTGTATAGTTAAGCAAGACAGATGGTATTTTGGTAATACTCGAAGTAGAAATACCTGCATTTGTTGTACTATCCCAAAGCATTGGTGTGCGACATGGGTCTCTGGAATACTTTATGAATTTGATTGGTCCCGCATTAATACCAGCAGGGTCAACAGTGTTTTCCCAAGAAATATCAATGTTTTTTAAATTCAGTTCATCTCCATAATAAGTCAGAGCCACGCCTGGCAAAAGCAGTGATATCATAGTTAACAAATTGGCTGTCTCTAATCCTACTCTAGTGGCGATTCTGGGACGATCATGGTTACCTATCTGATTGGGCCAACAATAATAATTAACATTTAGCACAATTGACTAATATTAATATTTGGAATACAACACAACGCTCTCACCACCCAATTCGGGGAACATCCTTTAGGGAGATTTTGTAAACAATTTTCTATGAGAAGGTATATATCCGCTGCATTGAATCCAGCTTCTAATTCCATGAGGTCAAAGTTAAATGGAAAGTGTCCCACAGGCATTTCCAACGTACCATAGTACTTTACTAGCGATTTGGCATCCATGTAAGCTTCAATCATTAGGACCCTAATTATTTATTTCACATAATTACTTCTTGTCAATTTAAATGGACTAGAAAAGTTGTTAGGTGTTTTGAATGGAACCTTGTAAAACCATCCTTTGCAGTGAAATTATCACAAACACCTCTAAAAGCAGCCAAAATTTCTACAACCCCTGGTAAATCATACGTTGAACTATGATCCCAGTAACTGTACTCGTCTTCAGTCACTGAATCTGCAAAAAGCTCTAGAAGTTCGTGGGGCTTTTCATCACTAAAATCCTCATCTTCTAACAGATGTGGGGCAGCATCCAAACGGAAACCGTCTACACCAAGGTTAAGCCAGAATTCGAGAATTTTTTTCATTTCCTCGATGACTAATGGATTCCTAAAATTAAGGTCGGGTTGTTCCTTGGTGAACTGGTGTAAATAAAATTCTTGCCGCTCGGTATTGAAAGTCCATGCAGGTCCACCAAATACGCTCACCTTAAGAAGATATATACAAATACTTGATATTAACAAATTACACGTGGGAATGTATTAGTATTACAAGTCAATAGTGCCAATACCAATAGTGCCAAACCTTATGAAAAGTGCCAATGAAATGGACAAAAAAGTCCATTCGTCTAATGTAAGTGCACATTGTGCACTAACAATAGGAGTCGAAATTATGTTTTGAATACCGTTCACAGATATTTACATACATACATAATGCAAATTGCATGCGTATAGCTATATCCATTATCTCGTGCGTACATATAACGAAAAATGAAATATCTGAAAACCTGTTTTGGATTTTGACATATTGGCACAGTTGGAACTTTTGAATTGGAAACATATACACCAGGAATAAGTACAGTGTAGATACCCAGTTGTTAGGTGGATTAGGATTTCCAGCTTTGTCTCGTCCTTTCATGGCTTTCCATACATAATAATTTTCAAAAGGCATTTCTCTCTTTACGGACCGTTGGAACCACTCATGTTGATCGCTTGTATGATTAGGCACAATGTCCACAACCATCTTTAAACCTTTATTGCAAATGTTCATTAAATCTAATGAGTAATTTCTGTATTAATTATTACAGTAATAGTAAAATTAAAATGATCACCGCGATTCTTCATATCTGAAAGAAGACTTTTGAAGTCTTCCAGTGTTCCAAAAATTGGATCCACATCCATGAAATTGGAAATGTCATATCCAAAATCTTTCATTGGAGATGGATAAAAAGGTGTAATCCAGAGAGTTTCTACTCCCAAATTGGTGAAATATTCCAGCTTCGACTTAATACCTGTGTTTAATGGTAGGCAGCTCATTATTTGTACCTTTTCCACGAATACATATAAACGTTTTTTTTCTATTTACCTAACAAATCTCCGATCCCATCACCATTAGAATCGCAAAAAGACCGGATATAAACTTCATAGACAACGGTAGATTTCCACCACTCGGAAGAGTCACCACTAATTTCAAATAAGCTGGTTAACTTAGAATTGGTATGACTCTCTTTGGATGGATCGGCGAATGTCTTGTACATGCCCTCTGGCTTTAAAATTTTTGCAGAATCAAAATTATTCTCTATTTCAGAGTTGTCGTTTGACATTTTAAAATCTGATTCAGCCAGTTTAAAATAGCGATAGTGAATATGGCACGCGTTGTTCAAGAAAATGTCACAGATAACGTTCTGCAGGACTTGAGATGAAATGTGGACGGTATTTGTGAGATTACGGTTCTTTCACAGTTACACAGTCTCAAGAAGAACCAAATTATATACTTAAATGTATATTTAAAAATATTTTGGGACATTTATACACATGTACAATTTATAATAAGATGGAACTGTAATTCCCAAGAACTATTGATGTGTTAAAGTTGTCATTTGCCGGGCTTGTGCATATGCTAGCACTAATCCTAAGCCGGAGTGTTCTGAACGGTCTAAGCACGTTGCACTCATGCTGTTGAAGCAGATAATACAAAGTCTTGATAGTAATTGGTTGTAAAATCCCACCTTTGCTTTGGTACAATACAATAAAATGCTTTAAATTCAGTCGTGTGGAACTGCGAAGGTATTTCTAGCGGAGCAATGACAGAATTGGCTCAAACTGACTGACTATCGAATCTTTATAGGGTATCCAACTGTAATTCGTCCGCTCCGGAAGATTCATAAAAAGCTAAATGAGAATTCGCATTTTATCATACAGAGCGAGGATTCGTTTAATCAATATGCTGTGGTAAATAGGCATCTACAGTTCAAAAAGGAAGCTTTGTGTCAATACATAGGCTCGGTGGAGTTTGTAATTTTTGAGAGAGAAGCAAAAAAGCTTGCAAAAAGAGGTAGAAAAAAGTCCTTGTTACTAGTTATCTAGTTTGACCGTGTTTATAATTTTTACCTATGTATACATTGTAGCACAAGTCGTTTCTTAAATACTAGACCTACATGCAACTGGTAAATCCACTCAAATGACGAATAACATTAATTCGCTTAATTTAAAATCTCAATCCCATATACGATTATTCAAAATGAAACACCAAATTCATTGCTCGAAACTCTACTTACGTATGTATGTATGCTTCCTCAATTTTGCTTGTATTCGTTTCACGGAGTCCCTTTTGCTACTTGGACATTTGAAATTAGTAACAAAATGAAATTGGACGTGACTTTTGGTATGAATAAAATCGTAAACAAGTCTCTGCCCTTATGGCAAAAAACAAGTTTATATCAATCTCTTGTGCTACATGTATTTACATGTGTTCCTATGTGCAAAATTAAACTCGTTTCGTTTCAAAGGCAAAAATATTCGCGCTAATATTTTGGCGGTAATGAAATTTAAAAGAAATCTTTTGATGTAATCGAACAGTGTGGATGCCTTATATAGATATATTATATCTCTATGGCGGTATGGATGACACCTTTTTGCGGCAATAAAAAATATTTTGGACACCTTTTGCTGTAATAGAAAAAACTTTTTTCAGCTGCAGAAAAATTAAGTTTGTGACCTAGAAAAAACCTTCAAATATAACATTACAAATTGAAAGTGTAATAAAAAATATCGGAGATCGGGAGCAGTATTTATTATACTACTAGTACAACTATGAATTTTTAACAAATGAAATTATAATGGGTGATATTTGAATGAGACTCGCCTCTTTAGCAGAGGTGAGTGGGCATTAACTTACGAAATGGCCAACCCAATTTGTTTTAAAACAGTCCAGAGTCCAAAAATTTCTACTTGTGTCCCATGTGGGATCTAGGATTGAGTTATTAGAGGTGTGAGTTTCACATTAATTTTCATGGTCATGAAAACAGAAATTCGGCTGTAATCGCGCTGCCGTTGCATGGGTACAGACTCGTTCCACCACCAACAGCACAAAAGTGGGGGCCAATTTTTTGAAATCCTATTTATTTCTAATACACATACATATTTTTTATCGAGCCTTCCTATTTGTGTTTTAGTGATTGCTTTATAAATGAAAATTATTCTCAGTTTTCACATACACGTGGTTGTCGAATGGGTGGAGGTCAAATGCAATTTTCCTAAGCTACGTTAATGTAGAGGAACATTTACTGCAATAATGTTTTACTCGAATCAATCATTCATGTGTACACAGTTGTGTATACATAGTTGGTGATGGATATGGATTAATTAATCTTGGACCCTCTCCAGTGTGATTCTTAGTGTGTACATTGTACTTTACTTCCGATTAATTTACAAATACGTAGATTGAATATGCTTAACTAAAAACAATAAAAACACACTACAAAAGCAATCACATCGGTAAATATATATTATATTTTGCATTTAAGCACTTTAAATAAATCTATCTTCTAAAACGTGCAATGAGGCGTGAAACAAATGATTCAGTATCAACATAATTTTCCTTGAACATGACCCATTCTCTTCTGGTTTTGGCAGATTTTGGACCCCAGTGTTTCGAAGGGCGTAGAGCCTCAAAGAATTTCTAAAATTAAAAAAAAAATTGTATCATTTGTTTAAGATAAAATAAGTGAACCGAACTTTTCGTTGAAGGATTTCAAAACTTACATCTTTGAAGGATAAAGCTTTTCTAGTCTTCACTGCGTGAAATCCCCAAACAGGCAACATGGAGATGGCAAACACAGCAAGCAACCATCCACAAACTGTTTAAAAAAGCTTATGTAATTTACGCACTTTGAAAATATTAAAACCTGATAAATAAAGGGATTTACCAATGGCGACTTTTGGATAACTATTCCCTTCATGTGTGAGTTCTTTGTATGTAGCAAGCCAGTACACAAGAATGGCAAACAATCCCACAGGGCTAGATATGTAAGAAAGCATCCGATTAGATGTAATAAGTAAATGGGGGTCCCCGTAAAGTTTGTCTTTAAGGATCTACATTATGTACACTTAAAACAGTGCAAATGTTTCGCAATGTAAATTATTCAAGCCGATGACACCGTTATCTTTTAAAAAATGCAATATTTTAAGTGTATATGTAAATGGGGTGATGGTTAAGAGGAACTTTGATTATTATATTATGTGGGTGTGGTTACATGAAAAATCCCCAGCAAAATCTCCAATAAAATCCTGTTAAATAAATTAAATTAATTTGATTTCAATTTGGTTAAATGTTATAATTTTACATTTACTTTTAAATTAATTTTTTATTTATTTACCTGGCTTAACTCCTGTCATAAATTCTATATCTCTGCAAAAGTTCTCCAGCCCGTAAACGTACGAAATAGCTCCAACTTCTACCATTGCTACTACGTAAATAACCTGTTCATAAGTAAATATGTTAGTTGATACTGATAGCAAAAAAACATATATGATGAACACTTTTCCAAGTGTCTGTATTATGGGAAATTGCTTTTTTTATAAACATCTACTTACAAAATTTGCTCCCATACTATCTGTAACGAATAAATACAAAATAAATCAATCTCAACAGTCAATTAATTATATGAATTATGTATGTAATGTGATAAATACCAATGTTCCAATCTTACCAACAAGTGTCAACATGAAGTGACCTAATATAAATGACAATGTAAATCAATTGAATACGACTAAAGATAAAATGCAATTTTAAATATGTATAAAAACTTCAAAGTACCTCCTGGTGTAATATACATTAATCCAGCCAAAAATCCTAGCACCCCTATGGTAACAGTTACTTGCCACCTGATTAATTTAGGGAACTGATCGCAAACTGTGTGAATCAAAAAATTAATCATGAAAACGGATTATTATTTTGAAACATAAAGTTCATTAGACATTGAATTCACTTGTAATTACCTATTGTAATGCTGCAGTTAAGATCATTCCATTCAAACAAACATTAGAAAAAACAAATTTTAGAATCATAGCTGACAATTAATATTTTTATATATAAATAATAATGGCTGTTAATATTGTGTGCTTACATTCCACCTACAAGACTTGTGGCAGAGCCAACTCCAAGAGTAAACAACATAAGAAAAAACAATACTGCGAAGAGCTACAATAATTTTAAAAGAGTGAGTTATTTTTGATGTCATATTATGTTCACATTAAGAGCGTGTGAAAGAAATTACTCACTTGAGGAACCCAGTCGAATTTTGCTATAGCTTCCGGGTACGATATGAACGCAAGACCAGGACCTATTTAGTCAATGAAATTAATACAATCATAAAAGTGAAAGTGATATGCATTTTGAGAGTAGGACACACACTACATGTGTACTCATTAAAAGGAACGGTTTATTAGGATCGACCGTTTATTTTCCTTATAACCAATAGTCCACATAAAAACCATTTCAATATGGTTAATTTTTCAATGGACAATTTCTATCCAGTTAATATTTATCTGTTTCTAATGCACCTAATTTCTAATTAACTGTGTATGCATTATTCAAGTATTCATGCCTGCACTTTTTATTAAATGTGAATATTTACCAATTAAAACCAATATATGTATGTCCTAAATATGAATAAAAAGTTAAAATCTATTTAAATATATATTTTGTTTTTTGCATTCAAACTCATCTCATACAAAAGCGAAAATAACATAGGGAAACTTGGGCAACTACCCTGAACCCACTAAGGGCCAACTTAAATAAGAATTACACTATTTCTGTAAATATGCAATATTATTGCAATTTAGGATTGGGAATGTCCATGGCAAGTCCTACTCTACATAATAGGAGCAAAAATTTAACGTACCGTCTGTGTCAAATATTAAATTACTTA